>CM044959.1:2384148-2439413 GCA_024516035.1 Bactericera cockerelli
TGGAAGAGATTGCGATAGGCAATAACCCCGCCCTTTAGCTAGGACATATGTATATATTTTGTTTATATTTTTTCCTGTTAATATTAATTTTGTCAATTTTGTATTTTAATTTTTATCATAATTTGTTTCTATGTACGTTCTATTATGAAATAAAGAATTTCATAATAATAATAAAATAATTATTTGTATTGTACATATTATGTCCATTATTTTATATCTGATAAAGTGTTGCATAATAATAATAATTGATTTTCGACATAGCATGTTCTTCTACTCACCCATTCAATAAAAAAATTCCTATTAAGTATTATTATTACTATATCTCTATCTCTGTTATTCTCAGCTCATCCAACTTGGTCCTAGCTTGAACGACCCGCCCCCACCCCCCCCCCTCCCCCCCCCCCACCATGGACCACGAGATAGGCGAGTCCAACAACTCGGTGGCCGAGAAGCCCAAGCTCTTCAAGCGAGTCTCCTCCTCGGTGCAGAACTTCAAGAATGTTCCCGACAACTTTGACCCCTTCGATCCGAAGCTGAGACTCGACGCTCCCGGGAGTATAACGTAAGGAACTTCTATTTCCTTACGTCTGTCTGTCCCGGTAGCTCAGTGGTAACTGGTGGCACTCTGTGAATCCAGAGATTCCAGAGGTCGTGGGTTCGAAACCCAGCCGGGACATGGCAAGTTATCCTCCCATTTGGGATTTTTACCACATAATAATATGTCTTGGGCTTACTGCTGGAATAATGGGACTTTAATAGTCTTAATCGGGCAGTATAAAAAAGGCGATGTTATTATTATTTATTTTTCTTCTAAACAAGTAGTCACCGTGGCAGAGTGAGTTAGCGCGCTAGGCATTACACGCACGGTGGGTTCGATCCCCAGTGGGGCAGGATTTTTTCTGCTCTGTTCTTGGATGTTTGGGGTCCACTCATACCTCGTGAGGAAAAATGATTAGCTGCTTTAATGTGAGCAGCGACCAGTGGCGGAGTTATAGGCAAAAATAAGATATTAGGACATTTAAAGATATGGAAAAGTCCTATAATTCTGCGCTATCCACTGAAAATTGTGATATAATAATACAAAGAAACACATTTATTTATTTATCTTCTATATTTGTCTGTTCCGGTAGCTCACTGGTCAAGGCGTCTGACTGGTAATCCAGAGGTCGCGGGTTCAAAACCTCAAAACCCAGCCGGGACATGACAAGTTACCCTGCCATTTGTGACTTTGACCACATAATAATACGTCTTGGGATTACTGCTGGAATAATGGGACCTTATAGTCCTAATCGGGCAGTATAAATAGGGCGATCTTAATGTTACCGTTGAGTCACCAGTGGTGGAATTTGACTTCTTTTCGAGTGATAAGGAAAGTCGCACCAGAAATTACTTGTTAGCTTAGGTGATGTATTATGTATGTACCATTTATGCAAAATAAAGTAAACCCATTCAAATTCAAATTATTTTTTTATGCTCATTGTTTTTTTAATTCCAGGAAATTCGAGGCTCTCGCCCACCTCCTGAAGGGCTCCCTGGGCACAGGCATCCTGGCCATGGCTCACGGCTACTCCCACGTGGGTATGCTGGTCGGGTTCGTGGGTACACTCATCCTCATCAGCATCCTCGGCCATTGTGTACATTTAATAGTGAGTTTCTTTTCTTCACATAATTGGGCAACAGGGGCGGACGGTTGGAAAATGTTTTGGGGGTGCTGATGCCACATAAACCGGACTTAAATGGTGTTTATAAAGCTGATTTTTCAGTACCCAAAGAGTTTGAGTTTGTTTACCATGCTAATCATACATAATATGACTTAATTTTTCTAGAAATGTGTGATAGTATTCAATGTGTACGACCTAGGACTTGAGACTCTCTTTTACTTTTTCGTCTGGGGGTGCTGCACTTGAGCTCCTTAGCTCAGAGTGCGTTGTGTGACGGTTAAAAGGGAGATTTGGGTATTATGAGAGTGAAAGTCCATTTTGGAACGAGGTCCAAAAACTGAATTATTCAAACGAGGCGAGGTCTGAATGCAATATTGAAACGAAATTTAGACTGTCGAAACGAATTTTGAGAGTGAGTGAGAGTGCTTTCTGGAACAAAGTCCAGTTAATCCATCAGTTCATTTTTCTGCTTTCAGTTAAGATGTCAGTATTTCCAATGTAAGAGATGGGGTACCGCCTTCATCGAGTACCCAGACTGCATGGAAGACGCCTTCAAACATGGGCCGCCAATTTGTCGGAAACTTGCTCCTGCAACACCGTAAGTTAGTTCTGGAAACCTCTACCCTGTAGCAGAGGAAGACACTTCTTCAGCATTTAGGTGGTGATGAAATTTAATTAATTAAAATGACACACTTGACATGTCCTGTAATATATTTATTTTTCAATCAAAATCTGTCATGTTGTTCTCGTGATAGAACAATTTGTTTTCCAAAAGGTCAACTTTATTAGGTAAGGGGCCGTCATTTTTACGTGACTCCGTGACTCTCATACAAAGCCATGAACAGAGGTCACTTTCTTATTATATTTACATACAGAGCAGTGCATAGTTCAGAAATTACACAGCTAACTGTAGTATAAGTATAAGTAGTGCTTTATTTAGACTGTCAGCGCAAGACAGGTAGTCTCATTATGCCAACAGTAGTACCCGTTATTGTTAATCTCCTGTAGACGCTTTCAACATAAAAACCCATCATTTCTTATCATTTGGTCTCTAGATACATCGTAGATTTCTTCATGCTGGTTTACCAGTTGGGAACTTGTTCCTGTTATTTCATTTTCATCGCGTATAATATTGCCCAGGTAAGATAGGCATGACTTGTGATGCGATTCAAGGTGGCGATTTTCATTTGAACGGTGGCAAAAGTGGCATGAATAAAATTATTATAAACTTTCAAGATTCTCTCAAGAGAAGCCCAAACTATCACACTTATCTCTTCTGAACCTATGACGATTGACTATGTACCATGTATATTAATGTCTAGAATTGTAAATTTTTTCTTGAAATACATTTCTATAAAGAAAATAAATTACTTTTCTTGAGAATTTCCAGCATTTAAGATAATATATTATCAATAACCTCACAGAGAAATATTGGGCGTAAAAAAGACCCCTGAAATGTTCCAAAAATGATTGCTATAATCAGGTATCATAATATTATGTAACTTGAACAAAATGCTGTATCTTCACTGATTGTGTTGATTAAATTTCACATTTTTGCTAGTTCTACCACCGTTTAAATACCCAACGTCACCAATCCTCCCAGCATCCTGAACGTATCGAAAGCACTCCCTTTATCTATGTATGAGCTCACCCCAGTACTTGAAACTGTCGCTCTCCGAACGATTGTCTAATAGTCGGGCGAAAATTCGGTTTTATCGGCATGTGACATTGGTGTAACATACACTATTGCCCACTGCATGCTGTATGCAAAGACCGAGTCTGCCATTAGCAAAAGCAAAGAAGAGAATGGAAGAGCAAGAGAGAGAAAAAGAAGAGATTAGAGTATAATTATAGGAAACCTAGTTCTATGCTCAATACGAGATCTTCCTTCTGGAAGATCTTAGGAAGAATAGAATGGACTTTAGATAAATCCAAACATATTTTTTGTTTATTATTTATGATTTTGTACATACTTTATTTCTCATAATAAGTTTAAACATAACAATCTTTGTATTGTAAACTAGTGTTAAGAAAACTTTCATATTGAAAAATTAAAACAAAAATCTAGAATCTTCGTCCGACCTCTAGACATCTTCGGTGTTTGTTCCCTGCACAGATCGCCACATTGACAGGCATGGTGCACAAAATCTATTTTATGTATAGGCATGTCGCACCAGAACTATTTTATTTACAGTCCTTTGAAATTGAACTTTGTCTTTTTCTTTGTATGCTTTCAGATATATTATTGATTTTCTAATGGTATCTTTTCAACTAGCCGCTTGCTCGGTGTACATTATATACGTTTCTATTAGTATTCAACAAGTAAGGCTTTTGAATACTTTCATTGTCTATCAGTTGCGTCCTTTTTCACATTATGCTGTCTGTGTGTCCTTTCAAGGTAAATTTTTCAAACGAAAGGACTCGGTGTAACATCTGTCTCACATCGCATGTGAGACAGATGTCCGTCGGAATTTTTTTTTTTTTTTTTTTTGTCTCACGTCGGAGTCCGTTGGAAGAAAGTCTGTACTTTTTAAAATCATGGAGCATTTAGGCCCGAATAAATAGACGTTTTTGTAATAACTCTGTTTAGCTAAGTCTAGATTTTACTTCCGAGAAATTTCTAATATTAGAAATCAGAAGTATTTTGTATGGTCTTAAATAGATAAAACGAATGCTTAAGTCAAAATTTGTGATCTCAATTTTGTCTATTAATTTCGGTATTATTCTCTGTAGCTGTGTACTTACTATTATAGGTAGGTATAGGTACCGTTAATAGTTCCAACTGTAGATTCTGTAGAAGCCATTCGTGATCAAGTCATGACTTAAGGTCTGATTTTGTCTATAATTTTGCCCTTAAATTCATTTTAATACCAGAAAAGTACTCCTATTTCACCTGTTTGCTTTTGGCTTTTGGACATAGTAGAAGTAATTTACCTGTACTTTGAAATCGCAGCTTCAGATGTACTAAAAATCATTGGTGCTAGAAGAAGATTTGTACTTTTGCTTAAAATGTTTGGAATACTTTGCCTTTGAATGTTTTTCAAAACTTAGATACCAAAAAAATTAAGTGTGATGTCATTTTGTCGTTTTTTAAAAATAGAAGAGGTCATTTTGTGAAAATATCTATTTCCTTTAGTAAGAAAGAAAGATATTGTTTGCAGTGAAATTTATTCCATACCATCTAACTTATTTGATGTTTTTTTTTCCTGTCATTCTATTACTGATTTATCAACCTTTTCTTTTTTTATAGAGCTTGGTAAATTTTTTAAGCGGTCCTTTAGCCGCTCTAGCGGTTTCAGCCGACACAACCATAGTTCAATGCTTTCTGTTGTCTGTCTTTTGTCCTAGCACACTTGTTTTGATGTCCATGCCCTATTCGTCTTTGCTTCATTGTCCTTTTTTACTTAAAATCACGTTTTTTTTAAAGTGATATTATACTTAATATCACCTAACTGATGGCAGTGTCCTTTTCAACTTGAAATTGCGTTTATTAATATTGTTCTTAGTGTCACCAAAGTGATGACACTGTCCTTTTTTGCTTCAAATTACGTTTATAACTATTGTACTTAATTTCACCTAAGTGACGATCATCGCTTACGCCTTACATAGATGACAACCTGTACCCTCATCTTTTTACCCAAACTACTTATCCCAAGTATTACTTCAATTTTTGAAACCTCAAAAAAAGCCTCGATGTTGCGTTGAATGCACCGGTTCTTGTAGGATCACCGAAGCTAGGCAACGTACAGCGAGGTGAAGACTTCTTGATGCTAGCATTCTGACTCATCCCAGGTTAATGTGGGTAGCAGGTTTGTGAGTTTCCTGCGAATGGAGGGTAACACCCCTGTCGTGATATGACCATGCAGTTGAAAGCGACGTTAAACCAAAAAAAAAACTTGTTGATAACGTTTTAAGGCCGAATTATGAAACAAGATTAAATATCTAGGATGGATTTGTTAATCCGAGATCATTTAACAGATGAAGGCGCTGCGATTAGTTGAAATTGTATAAAACCTCAAAAATAAAGTAGGGGGAGAGAAAAAGTTATTTTCCAATCAATATCAGACATGCCTCGAGGTCATTACTTGAGTAATATTTCTTTTCCTATTTGCGTTGGCATTTTGTGTGTGGGCTGCTCAAAAAAACGGCGCGCGGCGCGGGAAATCTGTAGGATACGTTATGTAATCATTTAAAGGGACTTGTACAATTTAATTCAGTAATTCACAATCATCTTCTAAAATTAAATTTTGTTATAAATAGGATAAACGAAGTATTGGAATTATCAATGGTTCGTTTATTTATGTAATTAAGTAGGATGAATGAAGCATTGAAAATTCGGAAATTTAAACTTTGTTCATAGACCTCTTGTATTGCCGACCTCCGTGGCTCAGTGGTTAAGAGCATTGGTTGCCGACCTGGAGTTTGCGGGTTCGAAGTAATGCGAAAGCGGTTCCAGGGCACAATACCTTTTTTTTTAAGGACCTCTTTTGAATAGTTTGTGTCCATTTACAAAAGAGTAGATAATAATTTAATTATTACAAAGAAATGATACTGCTCTTTTACACAGTTGCTAAAACAAAGTATACCATTCAATACTTGTAGGCCATCTCTTTTTCATCTTGATTATTTTGTGTCTAATTACAAGAGATAAACAATTATTAATATAAACAAACCATACTGTTCTTATACAGAGTTGCTAAAACACAGTATAGCCTTCAATAATTGAATGTGTGTCTCCAAAAAGTTCTATGTTACAAATTTTGGAAACCATTTTCCTATGAAAATAATGATCTGAAAGGTGTTCAGCATCTTTTTTTTTTTTTTTCTTCTTCTTTTTTTTGAAAAATGTTTTCAAGATAAGATCTTGTAATCATTTTTCTATTTAAAAAAAATCGAAGCTATGTATTCTAAACCCCTCTCAAATCATTATTTTCAATTGAACCAATTTTCGAAATTTGTAACATAGATCGTTTTTTTGAGACACGCATTCAAATCGTAGTACATCTTTTTTTCCATTCTCATTAGAACCGATATCCAAAATTTGTAACATAGATCGTATTTTGAGACATGCATTCATTTGTAGTACAATGTAGTACATACGTCTACCGACCTCAGTAGCTTGAACGGAAAGGCGATGGACTTGTAACCTGGAGGTCGGTGGTTCAAGTCACGGTTTCAGCGTGGATTTAGTAATGCGAGTTTGGGTAGTTGTGATATCACGTAAGTGATTAACACAAATATGATAACTTTTTTTAACTTAGTACATACATCTTTCTTTTTTTTTCTTCTTCTTCTTTTGTCCATTGTGACTATTTTGTGCCCTTTCACAACTCGGTCACTCACCTCCTCCCCTGTTCCAACTCGGTCACTCACTTCCTCCCCTGTTCCAAGGTGGCCGACATGTACGGGGTTCACCTCCACAACCGCGTCTGGATGTGCGCCATCCTCGTCCCCATCATGATGATGAATCTCATCCGCGACCTCCACTACCTGGCTCCCGTCTCCGCCGCCGGGAACTTCGCCTTCGTCGTCTCTATGTTCGTCATCTACTACTACCTGTTCGGCTACGACGGGTCGGCCTTCGACAACTTCTCGGAGCGGCCGCTCGTAGTGTGGCCGCCCACGCGGTGGCCGCTCTTCATTGGGACGGCCTGCTTTGCGCTGGAGTCTATTGCCATCGTAAGTCTGCTTTTTTTAATTTTTATGTTTCTCTATTGTAAAAGTCATTGTAAGGTCTCTCCTTAGAAGAATTCCTTAGGGAGAGAGCCACAAAAATTGTATAGAAAAACTAAAATAAATATACATTATTACATTACATTACAATTTACTTAACGCCCCAACAATGGAATGGATCCCAACGAATCCCAGCGAATGGAAGGTAAAACCTCCGTCCTAATCCCGGACGTTCAATCAAATAGAATCGTTGGCGTTCGGAAGGGCATCCAGCTGTAAACAAAACGTGCCAAAACCAACCAGCCTGAACCATGAGGTTGAACAACGTCGACCCTGCTCAAGCGGTATAAGACAGAGTAAAAAAAGAAGAAGAAGATTTAACGCCCCAACAATAAGGGCAATCACAAAGTAAAATGATATTAAATACCTTATGTACCTTGAATTACAAGTTTTACAACACAGTTATTTTAAAATAAATAAGAGATCAAAATCATGGGTAATCTAAAACTATTTTTATCGTTTCTTTAAAATCTATGTGCGATGTATGAAGGTATGTATAGTTAAATCAGTGGGCAGTGTAGATGCGAAGTATACTGTGGATAATCCCATTTCTCCAGAGGAAAAAAATGCCCAATTTTGTCGATGCCGCAATCCTGCTTTTGGTACTTCCAAAAAGATGTTGAAGTTGCTTTTAAAGATAAGTGTTTCACGGCCTTGCTTTCTTTAAAGTGGCAGGGTTCTCACATGTGTGCTCTTCCACTCAACAACCTTTTTTATTTCGTAGCCATGAAACAGGAGCTACTGTAGACGCTTGTGGTCTGTGCTGTAGCCTGCCCTTGCTGTAGTATGCCTCCTCTCTGATAGGCGAGAATCGATACAATACTTCCCATTTGGGTGCTGGCTCAACATGAGCGCACCGGAAGTAACCTTACAAACAAATGTAACCAAATTAAGAATACAATTTTTTCGTCGGCAAGGGGATCGAACTTGGGACTTTCGGTATGCATGGCAAGCGACTATTTAACCTCTGAGCTAATCGAGCGTTCACTTTTTTTTATTACTTTTTTTCAACAATAATGCAGGTTATGCAGCCACCTAGCAGTTCTTCGAACTGTAAACCCCACAAAGATTCTCTCATCGAATTATAATTAATGGCATATCAAGCATGAGGATTCAATAATAAATAATAAAAAAATATCAACCGGTCCTTTTTGGGGCGTTCGGTTAGTAACTTCATATCCGTTTTTTTTCCAGGTGGTCAAAATAGAACACCACATGAAAGAGCCCAAAAAGTTCAGAGCTCCTCTCGGAGTGTTCAACATTGGCATCTTCATAACGGCCATGTTGTTTGCTATCACTGGACTGTGCGGCTACCTGAAGTATGGCAACAACGCTCAGAGCTCCATCACACTGAACATTGCCTCTGATCAAAAGTGAGTCAGCAGTGTTTTTTTCCAAGCTGGAATTGCAGTCAGCAGAATGTGTTTTTTCCCAAGCTAGAATTGTAGTCAGCAGATGTGTTTTTCTTTTACAAAGCTAGAGTTGTAATTAGAAAATATTTTTTCCTCAAGCTAGAGTTGTAGTTAGCAGATGTGTTTTTCCCCAAGCTAGAATTGTAGTCAGCAGATGTGTTTTTCAAGCTATAAATGTAGTCAGCAGATGTGTTTTTTTTCCCAAGCTAGATTGTAGTCAGCAGATGTGTTTTTCTTTTCCCAAGGTAGAGTTGTAGTCAGCAGATGTGTTTTTCTTTTTCCAAGCTAGAGATGTAGTCAGCAGATGTGTTTTTCTTTTCTCAAGCTAGATTTGTAGTCAGCAGATGTGTTTTTTTCCCAAGCTAGAGTTGTAGTCAGCATATGTGGCTAGATTTATAGACCCAGCGTTTTTGTAACGACTTGAAGTCGGACTAAGAATTATTTCAGATTTTATAACTAAACAACGTCCAACCGATGCTAGGACTCGCATGGGTGAACATTCGAATTCGAACCTCGTGATGCTGACTATTCCCGGCCCCACTCAGGCTGGGTGAGGTTTATTTGAGTAGCTGGTTTCTGAGTTTCCAGCAAACGGAGGGTAAAACCCCCGTTGTGATAGGACTGGTTAAAACCGAACTATGTATTTTGTAACGTAATAATCATTTTTGTCAAAATTAACCCTTATTCTCCTTTTCCACTTCAGATTAGCCCAAGTCGTGAAGCTCCTCTACGCTCTGGTCGTCTTCTTCACATATCCCCTGCAGAACTTCGTCCCACTGGAACTCCTATGGGTTAACTACATCAAGCAGCACATGATCCAGTACTCAGAGAAGAAGAAACTGATCGTAGAGTACGTCTTCCGGGAAGTCATCGTGCTGATAACGTGTAAGTTTGTGAACCTGTAGATCCTGGGTTCAATAGCCGACTGGTGCAATTTTTTTGGGGCATAAAATTAATTCCAGAAAACCAGTAAAATAATACTAAAGCTCTTGCTTATCCGTCTATCGGCAAGAATCTGTAGATCCTGAGTTCGATTTCCGACCGGTGCAATTTTTTTAACAAAGTTTTTATTTCAGAAAACCAGTATAATTAATATCTTGTTTATCCGTCTATCTGCAAGGCTCTGTAAATCCTGGATTCGACAAAGGTTTGAAACACGGCGGGGTGCTGGAAATTTTTTCCGCTTTATACTTTGAATGTCGGGGCCTACCCTAACCTCATTATCACAATTGGGGTATTTTTTTTTTTTTTTTTAAAGATGAGTGTTTCACAGACTTTTTTATTTCGTAGCCATGAAACAGAATCTACTGTAGACCCTTGTGGTCTATGTTGTAGCTTGCCCATCCCGTAGTATGCCTCCCCTCTGATGGGCGAGAAGTGACATAATACTTCCCAATTAGGTGCTGGGTCAACACGAGCGCACCGGAAGGTATCCGTTACAAACAATTGTAACCAAATTAAGAATACAAATTTTTGTCGGCACGGGGGAGCGAACCCGGGACCTTCCGCATGGCAAGCGAGTGCTTAACCACTGAGCTAATCGGGCGCTCTATTATTATTATGCTCTTTCTTTCTTTCCAGGGGGCTTCGCCATGGTAATCCCTCACCTGGACCTCCTCATCTCCCTGTTCGGCGCCTTCTGTCTCGCCAGCCTGGGCATCATCTTCCCGGCCATCATCCACATCCTCGTGCTCCGCCACGAGAGAGTGGGCTACGGCCTCTTCCACTGGGTGCTCATCAAGGACATCCTGCTCATCTGCTTCGGCCTCTTCGTGATGGTGTCCGGGACGGTCATCAGCGTCATGGACATCCTCACGGCGCTCGAGGAAGACTTCAATCCGGAAGCGAAGAGTATGAAGCAGCTCTTCTGAAAGGCTCGGTAGCTCTTCTGAAGACCTCAAAAGCTCATGGAGGCATATGCCATGCTAGAGAACTCGTAAAACCTCAAACCTTTAAGTAATTTCTTATGTGGCTACCTCCAAAAGCATGAAAAGAAGACAAATCACAGCGCTGGAGGAAGAGTATGAAGCAACTCTTCTGAAAGGCTCGGTAGCTCTTCAGAAGATCTCGGTAGCTCATGGAGGGAATATGCCATGCTAGAGAACTCGTAATACCTCAAATATGTCCCATAAGAAACTATCCAATATGGCTACCGTTATTACCTTTAAAAGCATGTAAAGAAGACAAATCACGGCGCTGGAGGAAGACTTCAATCCGGAAGCGAAGAGTATGAAGCAGCTCTTCTGAAAGGCTCGGTAGCTCTTCTGAAGACTTCAAAAGCTCATGGAGGAATATGCCATGCTAGAGAACTCGTAATACCTTAAACCTATGAGAAATTAACCTATGTGGCTACCGTTATTACCTCCAAAAACATGAAAAGAAGACAAATCACAGCGCTGGAGGAAGAGTAGGTATGAAGCAGCTCTTCTGAAAAGCTCGGTAGCTCAAGGAGGAAAAAGTGTTGAAACTAACAAAGAAAATGCTCAAGGAGGAAAAAGTGTGGAAACTAACAAAGAAAATGTTCGACAACTCTCGGCAGTGGTCGTGTTTTCATAATCAAAATGGAGATGCCATCATTTTCTTCTTATTGCATAGTCACTACAAGAGAACATTGACTACGCACTTAGCGGAGGACCTAACCAGCAGAGCTACACAATTAGTAAATCAAATGCCTAACTGTCGATTAAGCCCACGATTAGATTCCTTCGTTAGTGACTAGGCGACTTTTTCAGCTCGATATTTTGCGCGAATTCCAATAGGAAAAAGCGCGGCGATTCGGAGACTCGTCAGCTGCATTTAGCAATGTTCTTTTTTTTTTATTAGAAAAAAATATATACCTAGTCTTCGTTCCAGAAACACTCTAAACTAGTCTCCACTCTCACAAATCTGTGAATCTCCATTTCAACCGTCACACAAAGCACTCTGATTGGTTACTGATTGGTGAGTGCTTTGTGTGACGGTTGAAAGGGAAATTTGGGAAGAGTGGAGAGTGTTTCTGAAACAAGGGCCTGTTGCAAACTGTAAGTTAGATTCTGCATAGATCAATTTGATTGTTTAAATGTTAAGTTCGGAGTGTTGTTTAGAACAAAATCCGTAAGAATTATAATTCGTTCAAAGACTATTCCAAAGGATAATAATAAGAAATAATAATATCGCCTTATTTATACTGCTCGATTAGGACTATTAAGTCCCATTATTTCAGCAGTAAGCCCAAGACGTATTGTTATGTGGTGAAAATCCCAAATGGGAAGATATCTTATCATACCCCGGCTGGGTTTCGAACCCGCGACCTCTGGACTATGGGCAGTAGTCATAACCGTTACGCCACGGAGGCTGGTAGATTCTGCACAGATCACTTTGATTATTGAAATGTTAAGTTCGGAGTGTTGTTTAGAACAAAATCCGTAAGAATTATAATTCGTTCAAAGACTCTTCATTACTTTAAAGACTCTTCAAAAGGATGATAGTAAGAAATAATAATATCGCCTTACTTATACTGCTCGATTAGGACTATCAACGAACTCTGATTAAGTCACAAATATGTAAAGTACCTACTTAACAATATGGTTAAGACAATTAAAAACCAAATTTTCTGTTAAAAAAAATACATATGTGTGCACTTGGTACATAAAATAAATATCAATGTTCTGAATAAAGTATTATTTTCTCAAGTTGATTTTTTGTAAAATACTATTAAAATGGTTGTATTTCTTTTTGTTTGGTGAAAGTTTTTCGATTTAGCGTCTATTAGTTGAAAGAAAAAACATATTTTTCTAAAATTTCTTGATAATCTCACTGGACCATCCCTCTGCAACACAGCGGGATATGACAGAGTCCAGTTCTCGTAGGATCACCGAAGTTAAGCAACGTCCAGGGAGGTGAAGACTTCGAGATGCTGGCATTCCGGCCCAATCTGAGGCTGGGTGAGTTTAATGTGGGAATCGGGTTTGTGTGTTTCCTGCGAATGGAGAGTATCACCCCCGTCGTGATATGACCATGCAGTTTAAAACGACCGACGTTAAAGCCAAATTAAAAGAAAAAAATTGACGAATACCAATACTTTCCTTATTATAGGATAAGGAAAGTAAAAAAAGGAGAAAATACAATACTTCCGATTTCTAATATTAGAAATTTGAGGAAGTAAAACAGGGAAAGCTGTGTGCAGTGCGCGCAGTATGACCTTGAAACTTTCAGTTTCTCTGGAGTGATGAGAGTGAGAGAGAGAGAGCGGGAAGGAGTGTTTGCAGCCTACCCTTGAAAATTTGCTCTTTAAGGAATGGGAGGATGAGTGCAGAGAGTAGGGGTATTTTTCTTTTGGATAATTTTTTTTTCCAGGTTCGGTATTTCCAAATAATTCCATTTTATTCCAAATATTTCCAGCTTAGCTTCCCCACTATTCGTGAAAGAAAAATAGGTTTCGGTACTTTTAAAAATAAACAATGGGACTTAACCTATAAAAGAACTGGAAGCAAGATTTTTCTAAATCCATTTTGGTTAACCACTGGAAGAAGATTTTTCCTCTTCCAAAAGAAAAATGACTTGCTTCCAGTTTGTTCATTTTATTCCAGTTGCATCCACTTTGGTTAGAAAGAAAAATACGAGAGAGAGAGAAAGGAGAGATAGAGAGAAAAAAGGAAGAATAAAAAGAGAGGGGAGAGAGAAAAGGGAAAAGGAGAGAGAGAGAGAAAAGGAAAAATGAGAGAAAGGAAAAGGAAGAACGAAATAGAAGTACGGAGAAAGAGGGAGAACCAAAGAAAAAAGGGAGAAATAAAGAAAGAAAGTAGAGGGAAAATGAAAGAGGGATAAAAAGGGAGACAAAAAATTCAGGGAGAGAGAGGAGAGTGAAAAAAATGGAGAGAGAACAGATGTAGGAGAGAGAGGGAAGAGGGGATTAAGTCATAAATTTTGGACTTGTCAAAAGCAACAGAGAGCTGAGCCTCTTTCATGACGGAGAAATATTCTCCATGCAGGTCCATCATTCTATGAAATTTAACATAACTGTTTTATAATTAATTATTATTTTTCGTTAATATTATTAATCACTTTGAACAAATGCCAAAGGAAACTTCCTATTGCTTCTGTCAATGGGGTTAGAATCCGTGGACTTGTAAAAAAATATATATAAAAAAAAAAAAATATATAAAATCGGCCAAGATTTTACTATATTCTTTTTCTTGTTGATTTTTTAGAATTTTACCTTCCTATTATGAAGAAAGAAGCATTGTTTTATTTATTCTTTGACATCATAAATTCTCACCGGTATTCTGAATTCACTTCCTTTCATATGTGCAAAATCCTTCCCTCTGCCGTTGTTCATATATAATTATACATATACCTGCAAAGTAGCTGTGGAACTCCAGCACCCCTAGACGAGAAGGAAACCCACAAAAAAGAAAAAAAAGAGAGGATTTTCTCAAGTCCTAGCTCGTATCATCAATTCATCACACAAGCAGAATAATACTAGATTCTATCGAAATATAGGAACATATATTTTCAATTTCAATATTCTGTCAAAATGAACTTTTCGATTATACGTAGAGTTAAAAATATCGCCTTGTGCCTGAAGAGGTAGGGTCGCCTTACTTAACATAAAACACGTAAACCCAGTTAAAACATTTCTGAAGCATCCTCCTTCTGTTGCGTTCCATATTTTTGTTTTCCTAGCGGCGGAGAACACATTTTCATTTCGAGTCTAATTTCATGCATATGCTGAGAAAATTCGTTTTCATGCACGGATTGACAAAAAAAATTTGGGAGTTTTTTAAGAAAAGATAAGATAAGAGCTAGTTATTTGTGCATCGACATTACGAGAACCAATGCTTATGCATCATATCTCCAACCAACTAGCATATTCCAATATCAATCTCGTAATGCCGCCACTGGTCGTTGCCCACTCTACAACTACTCCAAATTGTTCTCACGAGGCTAGGGTAGGCCCCGACATCCAAAGTATAGAGCCGAAAAAATCCGACCCCTCCGGGATTCGAACCAGGGTCTCCTGGAGTGCAAGCCGAGCATGCTACCGCTAGGCCACGGTGACTGATCTTGAAAGAGATTTAGGGTGGAATTAATAGACGTTTTTGTAATACCTCTGTGGTGCCAAGTCACGGATTGCGTACTGTGTAAGATAGGGATAAATTCATACCAAATATCATTTCCATCATACGGATAAATTCATATTAAGGCAGAAATTATAAGACAAATTCTATATCACAAGTCATTGCTACGCGTCGGTATTCCCTATCTTACACAGTACGCAATCCGAGACTTCGCGCTACAGAGGTATTACAAAAACGTCTATTAATTCCGCCCTATATCATAGATCGCCACAACTGACGAAGCACATCGTTTTCTCTCGAAAAAAAAACCCCCGCACAGCTCCCGCAATAAAATTTCCCCCGGAGGAAGCACCAAGCAACACTTGCGTGAGAGCCCCGTATTGATTCGTCCCGTGTTTCCATCAGAGGAAAGCGAAATTTTCCATCAGTCGTTTTCCGTGCCCCACATCGATAGCATCAGCATGTTGCCGTCGGCGAGTTTCTGAGATACACGATAGCAGTTTTTCTCCAGAAGGGTTTTTTTTTTCCGGATCGCTTTCGAATGCGCCCAATGAGCTTTGTGTTCGGGTCGGTTGTGCTGTGCTGTGTGCTCGCTGACGTGGAACTGTACACTGGAAGTAAGTGCCTGTTGTAAGAGCATAGCCTCCGTGGCGTAATGGTTGTGACTACTGCCCGTAGTCCAGAGTTCCCGAGTTCAACTCCCGGTTGGGGCAGACTTTTCGACGAAAATTCTGTTTCATCCAAACACGTGAGGCTGGCATTTCCGGCCCTACCCAGGCTGGGTGAGTTTAATGTGGGTAGCTGGTACGATTCCCAGCGAATGGAGGGTAAAACCCCCGTCCTGACTATCTATCTCACTCAGGACTTTAAAACCAAATAGAATCAACTGGTCACAATAGATCTAATTAGGTCGCAGTGTTAATTGTAAGGGTTTCACTGAAAACCCTACAACCAGGTCAGATAATAATAAAAGTGCCCTGTGTCCTGGCTTTCAATAGCACCCGAAAAGTACCTAGGGGGAAATTATTAATAGACGTGTTTGTAATACCTCTCTGTAGCAATTAATTGAGATTTAATGTTGCTAGACTTGTACCTAACTAGATTTGTATGTAATGCATTGCCCTCTTGTTAGCAAATTATGTACCTTAGTGTATTATTTAAAATTGCCAAATTTATAAGAGAAGTATATGTGCTTTAATGTGTGATGGGTTCAGTGTATGTTATGTATAATGTACTTCGCTGCTGATAGGGATGACCACAGCAAGGTACCCAATTTAACCTGTCTTAGGGCGTAATTAATAGACAACTTAAGTCGTTGGTAAGTGTCGGTTTTCCCTATCTTACACAGTACGCAATCCGTGACTTAGCGCCACAGAGGTATTACAAAAACGTCTATTAATTCCGCCCTTAATGTTCTGTGTGTAATACCTCTGTGGCACTAAGTCACCGATTGCGTACTGTGTAAGATAAGGAAAACCTTAGCAATGACTTAAGTTATCAATTTTGTCTATTAATTTCGACATAGATCTCGAAAAATACACAGGTTTTCATGTAAACAGAGCCCAGTCTCCGTGGCGTAAAACCCCCGTCCTGATTATCTTTAAATCAGGATTGGTCCAGTATTTCCAACAGCTATGAGAAACAGTATCTATGGTTGGGTGGAAGAGCTTCTTGTGGGAGAATCCTGCATATAAAAGAGAGCCGTAAAACCAAATAAATAGAATCAACTGGTCTCAATAGATCTAAAAGAGCTCGGTGTGATAATTGAGCCTTCTCTTGTGAACTCCAACCAGTCTATTTTAAGACGTTACGTTAAAATATCACAGGTCATCCAAAGGGGCAACAGCACCCTTTTTCTTAAGAAAAAAAATCTGGTGTAAACATCACACGACTTTCCTTATCCCGCAAAAAGGAGTCGAATTCCGCCACTGGTAACTCAAAGGTAACAGATAACTAAAAATAAATGGCAAATTCATAATCAGAACTTCAAAATCATTGAATTTGATATGTCACAACCCCCATCTAGGATGAATAATAAAAAAGTTAGTCCAAGCGGGTCCCCCCCACAATACCGGTAAATTGGGGCCGGGTTCCAAAAAGTTAGAGATATCAAAAAAATGATCAGAGTAAACCCCCATTATTTTTTTAATTTGAGAAAATGTTGTTCTCCAACATTTTTTGTATCTTTAACCAATTCAAAGAAGCGGTGCTTGCGGCCAATATTTGCGGCCCTGCGGCCGCAGAATACGGCCGATTTCAACCAAAAGTTTCATGGTTCGTCTGGTGTATAAAGTTAATTACCATACCAAATTTCAAGTCCCTAGCTCTTACCGTTCTTGAGATATCTTGTTCACACACACACAGACAGACGCACGGACCAATGGCTGAAAACAACTTTTTTGGTATCCTGAGGCTATGATTCGTCCAGAAATGTGAAAAGCTAGGTAGGTCAAATTTTCGACGAATACAATACTTTCCTTATTATAGGATAAGGAAAGTAAAAAAGATGAGTGTTTGACAGCCGTTTTTATTTCGTAACCATGAAACTGTAGACGCTTGTGGTCTGTGTTGTAGCCTGCCCATCCCGTAGTATGCCTACCATCTGATGGGCGAGAAGTGACACAATACTCCCCAGTTAGGGGCTGGGTCAACACGAGCGCACCGGAAGGTATCCCTTACAAACAATTGTAACCAAATTAAGAATATAATTTTTTATCGGCACGGGGGATCGAACCCGGGACCTTTTTTCCCAAACCTATTTGGTTCGTTATTTTTCAATCTCATTGAGGATAATTGGTTGTGGCTCATTTTTTTATACAAAATTCACAAAAAAAAAACTTACAAAAAATAAATTAACCCCCTTAACAAGTGTTAAAATATTTTTTTACTGCTGGATGCCCTTCCTAACGCCAACGATTCTATTTTTGATTTAACGTCCTGATTAGGACGTGGGTTTTACCATTCATGCGCTGGGAATTGTACCAACTATGTGGAATAACCTCACCCAGCCTGCGCAGGGCCGGAAGTCCCAGCCTCACGTGTTCAGAGGGAACAGAATTTTCTGTACGAAAAATCTGCCCCAATCGGAAATTTGTGCTTTATATCTGTTGCTATATTATAGCAACAGATAGTTTATATGCTTTACATCTGTTGCTATATCATCTGCTGCTATAATATAGCAACAGATATATAGTTGCTATATTATAGCAACAGATATACCTAAAGTTGCTATAATAAAGCATCTGATATAAAAAGTACAAGATAATCCCATACTAATGGCAGACAATTTAATTTGGACATCACATGCCTTTCTTGATAGAAGCCTAACAGAAAGCAGATGCTTTATATCTGTTGCTATAATAGCAACAGATATAAAGTTGCTATAATATAGCAACAGATAGTATAAAAGTACAAGATAATCCTATACTAATGGCAGACAATTTAATTTGGCTGGATGTAAAGTTCAAAGTTCAGTGTTAACTGTTAAAAGGAATAGTTGCCAAAAAGAGCCGAAAGGTCAACAAAGCGTTGTTGCATGTAGAACAAATATTAGGACATGTTTCGCTTTGATGGCTCGGATTTTACAGGGTGAGAATTAAATTAAACTCTGAATGCCAGATAATAATAATATTGCCTTACTTATACTGCCCGATTTGAACTATTAAAGTTCCATTATTCCAGCAGTAAGACGTATTATTATGTGGTGAACATCCCAAATGGGAGGATAACTTGTTATGTCCCGGCTGGGTTTCGAACCCACGACAGAGGAATCTCTGGATTCACAGAGTGCCGCCTTTACCACTGAGCCACCGGGACAGATAAGGGTCGAAGCTTCCGTGGCGTATTGGTTGTGACTACAGCCCGTGGTCCAGAGGTCCTGAGATCGATTCCCGGTAGGGGCGGACTTTTCGAACAGAAAATTCTGTTCCCTCCAAACACGTGAGGGACGACACCTGATTCCGTCCCGCGAGTTTTTTCTCTCAGGTAGTCGATACTTTATTCCGTCCCGAACCTCTCAGATCAATCACTGAATTCCGTCCCGTCACTTATCTTATGCACCTATGTACTATGTACATAAGTACCTGATATTATGTATTAGGCTATGTACAAGTTCGGTGCCCTGGTACTTGCCCTGATGATCAGGTAATTATAGTATTTTTTCCTTATAGGCATGGCCTTCAATTAATAAATCGAGGCATGGCCTATATTGTATTTTACCTAACCCTACTATAAACCCAAGGCATGGCCTTCATTGTATTTTACCTAACCCTACTATAAACCCAAGGCATGGCCGTCATTGTATTTTACCTAACCCTACTATAAACTCAAGGCATGGCCTTCATTGTATTTTACCTAACCCTACTATAAACCCAAGGCATGGCCTATATTGTATTTTATTTTACGTGATTGAAAATAAACTGATGAAAAATGTTGAATTTATAATTTATGTATTTATTTATGTATATAGGACGGAACATATGGGACGGAATCGGGTATTGAACCCTTACGATGACCGGACGGAATCGGGTGTTAAAATATTGACGGGACGGAATCGACGGGACGGAATAAGGTGAAAAAAAGGTAAATGGGACGGAAAACGGCGCCTCCCCACGTGAGGCTGGTATTTTCGGCCCTACCTCAAAATCTCAAAATTGGCACGTGCGTAGTCGTGTATACAATGTGAAACAATCACGAGGAAGTATTGTGTCCATCCATGCAGTGTTTTTTGTTGTTGATTGTTTAGAAAATAGAAAATAAAGTGTACATAAATAAATAAAATAAATAAGACACATCTTTTGATTCACCTTGTATGTAGATAAAATTGAAAAAGCAATGTGTTGTTATTAGATGTTAAATTTATAGCCGGGTATCTCTTTGTCTGAATTTGTGAGACCTATTGGTAAGAGCTTCGGAAAAGGTCAAAGTTAAGTAAGCTAGAAGGAAGGATAACACCTTAGTAAATGCCACTTTGTCCGAATAATAAGTAGGCGGCCACAATGATGACCCTGGGCCAATACCCTAGACCCTAGACCCCAGACCCCCCCCCCCACCCTAGACCCCAGACCCTACACTCTAGACCCCAGACCCCCCACCCTAAACCCTAGACCCCAGACCCCCCACCCTCGACCCTAGATCCCCCACCCTCGACCCTAGATCCCCCACCCTCGACCCTAGATCCCCCACCCTCGACCCTAGACCAGTGGTCCGCAACCGGGGTGCCCCGGCACCCTGGGGTGCCGTGAGTCACCTTCATGGGTGTCGCCAGAACTAAATTGGTCTACTTAGCTGACGTTTTTCATCATCTGAGTGCTCTGAATACAGGCCTGCAAGGTCCCTCTTACTTCTTTTCTCTCCTGGGGTGCCGCTGGGCTAAGAAGTCAAAGAAAAGGTGATGGAGAAAAGGTTGCGGACCACTGTCCTAGACCCTATACCTACAACTTGATATAGACGATTTTAGACGTCGATGTATTCGCTTACATTTACACAATTATTACTTCCGAGAAAATACATATAAACTCTGTTTCGTGTTAATATAGGCCGGTCGGCTTGCGCTACTTGACGAGCGCTCGCCTCCTTGGGGCCGGGAATGGCTAGAAAATGAGATTTTTTCGACCTAAATATTTTTTCCAACCTTTATCCTGAGAAAGTTAATCCCATCCAACCGTGAAATTATTTTGTCAAAAAAAAAAATTATACCGGAATTTTTGTCAAAATTTCTAGTCACTGGTCTCAAATCTCTTTTGAATTATTTCAAAAGAGATTACTTTTGCAAATCTCTTGGTTATTTCGTGCTGAAAATTAAAGTTCTCGGAAAATCATAGTAGGTACTTGTCATTCTGACCTTGGAACACAAATAATTCGGCCTTGGATCTAGAAAGAGAGAGAAAGAGACAAAAAAATAGAGAGAAAGACAGAGAGAGAAAAAAAAGAGAGGAATAGAGAAATAGAAAGATAGAGATAAAGACAGAGAAATAGAGAGAGAGAGAAAGAGAGAGAGAGAACTAATAATAACACTCTTTAGTGGTAGGTAACCACCAGACGAGGCTAATGCTCCTGACCCTCAGAGTCTTATTATTATGTGGTCACAAACTCAAAATTAATGAGGAAAATCTCTAAGATAACTGGACTGGGTGGGTCGAATCCACGGAGCTCTAAGATAACTGGATTACCAGACTAGGCCTTAACCACTTGACTACCAGAAAGAGAAAAAAACAAGAAAATGAGAGAGAAAGAAAGAGAGAGAGAGAGACAGAGCGAGAGAGAGAGAAAGAAAGACAGAGAGAAAGAAAGAGAAACAGATAGAAAGAGAGAGAGAGAGACAGAGCGAGAGAGAGAGAAAGAAAGACAGAGAGAAAGAAAGAGAAACAGAAAGAAAGAGAGAGAGAGAGAGAGACAGAGCGAGAGAGAGAGAAAGAAAGACAGAGAGAAAGAAAGAGAAACAGATAGAAAGAGAGAGAGAGAGACAGAGCGAGAGAGAGAGAAAGAAAGACAGAGAGAAAGAAAGAGAAACAGATAGAAAGAGAGAGAGAGAGACAGAGCGAGAGAGAGAGAAAGAAAGACAGAGAGAAAGAAAGAGAAACAGAAAGAAAGAGAGAGAGAGAGAGACAGAGCGAGAGAGAGAGAAAGAAAGACAGAGAGAAAGAAAGAGAAACAGATAGAAAGAGAGAGAGAGAGACAGAGCGAGAGAGAGAGAAAGAAAGACAGAGAGAAAGAAAGAGAGAGAGAAAGAAAGAGAAACAGAAAGAAAGAGAGAGAGAGAGAGACAGAGCGAGAGAGAGAGAAAGAAAGACAGAGAGAAAGAAAGAGAAACAGAAAGAAAGAGAGACAGAGCGAGAGAGAGAGAAAGAAAGACAGAGAGAAAGAAAGAGAAACAGATAGAAAGAGAGAGAGAGAGACAGAGCGAGAGAGAGAGAAAGAAAGACAGAGAGAAAGAAAGAGAGAGAGAAAGAAAGAGAAACAGAAAGAAAGAGAGAGAGAGAGAGACAGAGCGAGAGAGAGAGAAAGAAAGACAGAGAGAAAGAAAGAGAAACAGAAAGAAAGAGAGAGAGAGAGACAGAGCGAGAGAGAGAGAAAGATAGACAGAGAGAAAGAAAGAGAAACAGAAAGAAAGAGAGAGAGAAATAGAGAAAGAGAGAAAGAGAGAGAGATAAAGAAATAGAAAAAAAGAGATAGAGAAATAGAGAGAAAGTGAGTGAGAGAGAGAGAAAGAAAAAGAGGAATAGAGAAATAGAGAGATGGAGAGAAAGAGAGAGAGAGAAAGAGAAATAGAGAAATAGATATTTTAGCACAATCACGTGTGCAGCGCTGTCTCTTTCTTTGATAGGGGTTCTTCACACCGCGGCCGAGGTGTTTGATACCACAAGCACAGGAGGACAGGGGAGGAGTGTCTGCACAGGGCAATCAACACGTTTTGTAGAAATTGCGTCACTCGTGCGAAAATCTCCAAACCACAAGTTGTTGAGCTTCATTAGATGGGAAGGATAGGGGTGAGAAACAGAGAGAGAGAAACAGAGAGAGAGACTGAAAGAGAGAGAGAGAGAGAAAGAGAGAAATAGATAAAGAAAGAGAAAGGGACAGAGAGAGAAAGAGATAGAGAGAAAGAGAGAGAGAGAGAGAGAGAAATAGAGAAAGAAAAAGAGAGAGAGAGAGAGAGAAATAGAGAAAGAAAAAGAGAGAGAGAGAGAGAGATAAAAAGAGAGAGAGTGGGGTGAGAAGCCCCCTACCCCCCCCCCCTTGAGGCGGGAGAAGAGGGGGGAAAGGGGAGAGGGGCAACGACAGGATGAAACATTATTATTGTTTAATGTACAGGGTGTACCAAAAGTTGGTTTTTTGGGTGTCAACTTTCGATTTTCAAATTAGAACCCATATTTTCTTTGTTTAATATTCTTATACTTCTGAAAAACGCACTTTTAAGTATTCACACACGTTGTGTTATAATAAATTTTATACGGGGTGTATCAACATTTTTTTTTTTTGATTCCAGGTTTTGGACCTTCGTTCCGGTCTGGTCTGTTTCCTACAACTCAAGATGAGGAGGAGTTGTGGGAGGAAGGTGAGTTTTTGCTGATTTTTTAAATTGTAGATACAATATAATTGCACCGACCTCAGTAGCTTGATCAGTAAGGCGGTGAACTGGTAACCGATGGAGGTCGATGGTTCAAGCCCCGATTTCAGTGTAGATTTAAGCCGTATTTTTCTTTCTAACCAAAGTGGATTCAACTGGAATAATATGAACGAACTGGAAGAAAGTCATTTTTCTTTTGGAAAAGGAAAAATCTTCTTTCAGAGTTTGGTTAACCAAAATGGATTTAGAAAATTGTTTATCTTTAAAAGTACCGAAACGCATTTTTCTTTCACGAATAGTGGGGAAGCTAAACTGGAAATACCGAACCTGGAGAAAAAAAAATATCCAAAAAAAAATACACCTTTAGTAATGCGAGTTTAAGTGTGATATAACGAAAGTGATTAACACAAATATGATAACTTTTTTTTAAACTATTATATTATTTCATTGGTATTGTTGACCCAGAATATTCAAAAAGTTACAAAAAAATTCGCAAAAAAATATTGCTCCATGTAAAATGACACTATTAATAGATATGGAAATTGTAAATACAAGCATTCTTTTTTCACATATAGAACATGATATTGTCATAAAAAACTTGACACAAAAAATTACCTTGCAAAAATTTGGATCAGAAAAATCCAATCTCAAATCATTAGTACCACAGTTAAATATAATAATAATAATAATAATGTTTATTATGCATTAAATAACATCATGGTCTATCGTGTTCCTCTATAAGTACGGGGTGTACTTTTCAGGAACCTGTAGGCTTTTTCTTTTTAACTTTCTTTTCTATTTTCTCAAGTTGTACTTAAATATTTTGTTGTTGATTTTATTTATTCGTTGTTCTCCTTAATGTTTTTCAAATATCATTGTTTTTTAATAAGTGTTTTTGTATTTCTTTTTTCATGAATGTTTTGTGTTCTAATTCTCTAAGGTTTTCAGGTATTTTATTTAATAATGTTGGTATTTGATGTTTAAGGGTTGTTTTTCCATACTTATTATTTATGTTTGGTACTATAAAATTATGATTTCTTATTGCATATGGTGTTTCAATTTTTTGTCTGAATTTTTCTTCGTAATAATGGTTTGTAATCATAGTATAGATGTGAAGATTTTCGAAGTTTAAAATTTTGTACTCTAGCATTTTTTCTCTTCTTTTCACTTTGTTTGTATAGGGCTGTAATGTTGCTTTAATTATTCTTTTATGTTGTTGTGGTCCGGCTCGAAGGACCAAAAATGTTTGATCAAAGGACCAAAAATGGTTGATCCAAGGACCAAAATGAGTGGTGCTGACCTAAAATAGTTGGTGCTGACCTTATGTGAATTCCTGGCAAAAATAGGCTACAAACTTCTGTATTCAAACTTGGTTATACTTTATTTATTGGAAGAAAAACTTTGGAAAGATATTATTACGCTAGAATGATACGTTGTTGAGCGCTTCTGCCAGAGAACTGATCTGCCCGAATTTTCATTGAACCAATTACAGTTTTCTTGCGGCCAGATTTAATAGTAAGTTGTAGGTACACGGCGCGGCGGGAACATACTCCCCCCATGAGACAGTGGTCTCATACACCAACTACTGCTGAGGTAGAGGGCACAACTTCACTGCGGGCCGCTTGTATACTCGTATACCGGACTTCGTTTGAACAAGTGCAACTCGGAAAACACCATCTATTCCTGGAAACACTTGAATGACACGACCAAGGGGCCAGCATGACACAGGGGCGACATCAGATTTGATCAGCACCAGCATATCAACACGGAGCTGATTCTCATCATCTTGATACCACTTAGTTCTTGATTGAAGTGAACTAAGGTACTCCATGCTCCACCTCTTTGAGAATGAGTCCTGTAGTTGAGTGAGCAACTCGTATAGCACACTCAGACCTTGACTCTGAAAATTAGGAACAGGAGTTAATAATACATGAGGATGTCGCATAAGGAAATGGGCTGGAGTCAGCATAACAGGATCACTGCTGTCGGAAGTAACTTGACACAGAGGACGATTATTGAGGATGGATTCTATCTCACTCAGAAAAGTAGACATCTCTTCGAAAGTGAGAATTTCGGATCCAATTACTTTATAAAAATGACTCTCGACCTGACGAATATTTGATTCCCACAACCCACCACCATGGTGAGGCGAAGCTGGCGGATTGAAGTGAAATTCAATTCTTTGTTTTAGCAGCTCTTCTTTAAATTCACTTTGGAAGTCAGGTGACGCAATAAACTGGTACAGTTCACCTAGAATATTAGGAGAGCCGATAAAATTAGTACCCTGGTCTGAATAAATATTTTTAACAGGTCCGCGACGAGCAATAAATCTCCTTAATGCAAGCAGGGACGTCGGGGTAGACAAGTCAGGGGCGAGCTCGAGATGAACAGCTTTTGTGCTTGAACAAATAAATAAACACAAATAAGCTTTCTGAGATGAGTCGCAGAATCCAATAAGATTTAGCACACAATTCTTTTCAATAAGAACATGTCGAGAAATCTGAAATGTGTTTAAAGTAGGTAATTCTTGAATAAATTGAGTCCATCTATCTTGTACAGAAGGGGGTGGGGTTTCGTCCCAATCAATTTTTAGAAGCCATAATTCTTTAATGAGAAGTTTAGCATAGATAGAGACTGGACTCACTAAACCGAGTACATCAAAAATATGTGCAGTTGTACTTAGTATGTTCCGTTTGGTACACTTAGTATCTTGTACATCGACTTTCAAGAAAAACTTATCTTCGGCAGGACAGTATTGAGTACCTGGTACTTTGAGCGAAGAATTACTATCCCACTCTACCTTTGACATGAGTCTTTTATCAGGGCGGTATATTGCGTGTTGTGGCATGAAAAACTCACAAGTATTATTCTTGTGTTCGGAAGGAACAGCATATCCGTCCTTAATATAATCAGTAATTGCAGTTTTGTACTGCTCTTTTACATCAGGATTAGCGGAGAGCTTTCTTTCTGTATTAAGAAAACGCTTCTCAGCTGTTTTATAAGACTCGCCAAGCAAAGCTGAGTCTGGCTTGAACGGTAGGGAAACACTATATCTACCATCTGCTAGACGTAGATATGTATTGGAAAATAATTCCTCACATTCTTTGTCCTCACTGCACAATGATTTAGGTGCAGGGACTTCTTCGAGAGTCCAAAACTTTTGAACCAAGGCCTCTAATGGAGTTTCTATAAAACCGCACATATTATGTTCATTACCTTGGTATGACAGAACAGGCACTTTACCCATGATGATATCTCCAAGCTGAGACTCAATAATGACAGGACCATCAGGATCAGACGACTTGGGTTTTCCATACACTAGCGAGAATAGTTCGGCACCGATGAGTCCGTCGATTTCACCCGGTATATGGAACTCGTCGTCACTCAGGTTCGACTCTCGGATGATTGAAAATAATTTCGTCACATCTACAGGACAAACAGGGAGATTATTAGTTATCTTGTCAACAACGAAGGCCTGATCAACAGTAAAACGTTTTTTCAAGTTGAATCTTGAATGAAGAGTGAATGAAGTTACACCTTTCACTTCACTCCAGGTTGACCCGATACCTCCCACTGAGGCGGACACCTTGTGATAAGGGATGCCTAATCTTTGGCAACATTTGGAAGTAATAAAATGGCTCATACTTCCGCTATCTAATAACATTCGTACAGTGTGCACGTCACCGTTTACATCGGGAATATTTACCTTGACGGTTGATAGTAGGACTGTATATTTCTTCGGTTGTTTACTCACGGCAGTGACGGCAACCGTATCATGAGACACTGACGTCTCTCTGCCCACATCACTTACTCGCGGCTTCGACTCAGGCGGATTGTCGGACGACGTCTTGTAGGAGCTCAAATGAAGCAAAGTGTGATGCGTGGACTTACATATCTTGCATGTATTCTTGCTTGTGCAGCTAACAGCGAAGTGAGATGAGCTAAAACAATTTAGACAGAGCTTTAGCGACTTGATTGTATCCAAGCGTGAATGAGGATCCATTTTGTTGAATTCATTACACTGATATATTAAATGAGAGCCTTTGCAAATGAGGCATCTATTATTTTTCCTAGGCGAGGAAACAAAGCTTACAGTTTTTGTTTGCCATTTCTTGGCATGCGCGGGTTTCGAACCCGGTACAGTATGTACCTGCGCATGATTATTTCTATCAGTTCGCTCAATGACGCGAACGTAATCTTTAACGAACTGTAGTAGTTCTTTGAACTTGGGAAGCGATTTATTGGCTAGAACTTTAGTCTCAAATTTCTTGCTTAACTCAAGATCTAGCTTTTTAATACCAATGGAGTACAAAATGTATTCAGCCAAATCCTCGACGTTCAGAGCTTGTAAGGCAATGACGGAGGCACCAAATGAATCAATAAAATTGTTGTAACTTACATGAGACTCCTGATTTATTGGCTTGAAGTTGAGAATCGTGTCAACGTAATGACTGGCTAGATACCTGACGTCTTGATATCTGTCTACGAGTGACTGCCAGATGATCTCGTAGTTGGAGCCCACGGGTGGGACGCCGGCGCACGCAGAAAGAGCTTGATCCTTTAGTTTCGACACCAAATACTGCATTTTCTGGTCGGCAGACAGGGACTTGTTGTTGTGAATCAGCGACTTGAAAGTCTCAAAGAAAGAAGGCCAAGATTTAATATTGCCATCGAAAGAAGGTAAATTCAAGGATGGTAAATGGGGTTGATCTATCTTTACTGATTCAAATAAATCTTTAGAGGAAGAATTTTCAAATTTCTTCTCATAGTATTTAATTTGTCCATATAGACCCATAAAACTATTGAGTTCATGGAAACTCGGTTCGTAACCTAGCTGTGTATTTACTTTTCTGCGTTCTATATCTTTAAGCACAGTCTTAAATTCCTCATATAGAACATCTAAAGAAGCAGCTTTGGCGAGGAAAGTTCCTCTCTTACTTCTATCAACATTACAAGGTGCGATAGAATCATAAATATCTTGTGTGGTAGAAAATAAGTTCTCTAATTGAGCTTGAAGTAAAGACAACTCACCGTCGTCAGCGGATACTAAGGACTCGTTAGCAGGATCTTGATCCTTGTCTTTGTCAATGGAACCAGGCATTCTTGACAGCTGGTGATGCAATTAATTCCGGGCGGAATCGATACAGGAAACGAGGAATCACTACGGGCGGAGATGAGACGGGAACAAACAGGAATCCAGCAGCACTCCAGGTGGAGCCTATACAGGAAACAGGAATCACTCCAGGCGGAGATGAGACAGTAACGAACAGGAATCCAGCAGCACTCCAGGCGAAGTCGATACAGGAAACAGGAATCACTCCGGGAGGAGATGAGACGGGAACAAACAGGAATCCAGCAGCACTCCAGGCGGAGGCGATACAGGAAACAGGAATCACTCCGGGAGGAGATGAGACGGAAACAAACAGGAATCCAGCAGCACTCCAGGCGGAGCCGATACAGGAAACAGGAATCACTCCGGGCGGAAATGAGACGGGAACAAACAGGAATCCAGCAGCACTCCAGGCGGAGCCGATACAGGAAACAGGAATCACTCCAGGCGGAGATGAAACGGGAACAGGAACTGGATAGATCCACGGTTCGAAGGACCAAAAATGTTGTGGTCCGGCTCGAAGGACCAAAAATGTTTGATCAAAGGACCAAAAATGGTTGATCCAAGGACCAAAATGAGTGGTGCTGACCTAAAATAGTTGGTGCTGACCTTATGTGAATTCCTGGCAAAAATAGGCTACAAACTTCTGTATTCAAACTTGGTTATACAGGGTGAGCATAAAGTCTCACCCCACCCCCCGTATCTCGAGAATAGCTGAAAATACAAGAAAACGAAAAAAACCGTATTCCTTCATTTTTAGGGGGATTAATTTTCAGCCAAAAAAAAAATTGCCTACACGGCCCCAGTCAGTCTGGGCATGGACCAACTTTAAAATCTTAAATAGAATGGTATGTCTTGTGGCATATTGTTTTAAAGGTCTCATAGAGAGAAGCTCATTAAATTAAATTTCAGTGTGCTGCGACTTACCGTTCTCGAGATACAGGGTCGGACGTCTTGCGTAATATCCATATATTTTGACCTATAACTCGTTGACCGTAAATTCCAGAAAAATAAAATTTGTTGATAATAACTCCTTATGGCAAGAACTTTCAAACAAGTTAAAACTGGATTTGTTTTTTCGTTAAATTTTTTCGGACTTTTCGTCCGGGTGGCTGACGAAACCAACCAGAAACTAATATCAACAGAGTATGTCGAGTTATAATTTTTTCGAAAGGGCTTGTCATAAGGAGTTATTATCAACAAATTTCATTTTTCTATAATTTACGGTTAACGAGTTATAGGTCAAAATATATGGATATTACGCAGGACGTTCGACCCTGTATCTCGAGAACGGTAAGTTGTAGCTCACTGAAATTTGTTGTATTAAACTTCTCTTTATGAGACCTTTAAAACAATATGCCACAAGACATACCATTCTATTTAAGATTATAAAGTTGGACCATGCCCAGCCTGACTGGGGCCGTGTAGGCAAAAAAATTTTGGCTGAAAATTAATCCCCTTAAAATTAAGGAATACGGGTTTTTGCGGTTTCTTGTATTTTCAGCCATTCTCGAGATACGGGGGGTGGGGTGAGACTTTATGCTCACCCTGTATACTTTATTTATTGGAAGAAAAACTTTGGAAAGATATTATTACGCTAGAATGATACGTTGTTGAGCGCTTCTGCCAGAGAACAGGGTCTCCAATTCACAATTTAAAATAGGGCTAGATTCGAGGAAAAAAAGGGCTAGATTTGGAGGCAAAAGGGCTAGATTTTAAAAATGTCCTTTAATACTAATAATAACTGTGTTTTTGTATGTATTCACTAAGGTAATATGTACCTGTCCGTTTTATTAACAATTTATTTATTAATTAGGTACTTTTGAGTCGAAAATAAACGTGTTATTTTTGGTTTATTATTTATTCTTCACTTGATTTGTAGTAGACCGAGTCGCACTCTAGCGGGATAGTTAGTGTTTAGCTAATTCTTCATCATTTCCTGTTTCTTGTGTATCAAAATGTAGGAAAAATAAATGCAAAAAGAACTTACCAAATCACGCCTCTACTTGAGTACGTTTTGAATGTAGATTTATTAATTTTTACTTACCTACGTATTAATTGTTTTTGTTTGATATTTTTTTCTTTAGTTCTTTGTAAGTAATAATGTGATTATTTAGTTATTCGCTATGATAATGTGCCAATGGGTAAACTGCCATAAACTGCCACTTCAGGAGTCAGGATTCTCAGTAAAAATGAGTTTGCCTTGTTGCAGTAAAAATTAATAGGATTTTTTTTTTCGAGAGAAGCTAACTTTAGAATTAAACTCATTTGTTAGCTTTTGGCGGATTCTCAAAAAAGGGCTAAATTTGAGGGAAAAGGGCTAGATTTGAGTAAAAAGGGCTAGGGGGCTGGATTTTTCTCAAAAGGGCTAGATCTAGCCCTATAGGGCTAGCATTGGAGACCCTGCAGAGAACTGATCTGCCCGAATTTTCATTGAACCAATTACAGTTTTCTTGCGGCCAGATTTAATAGTAAGTTGTAGGTACACGGCGCGGCGGGAACATATGTGTTGATTTTATAGGTCTCAGATTTTCTTCTGATGTATATGCAAAACATTCAATTCCGTACCGTAGTATAGATTCACATAATGTTTTGTAAATGATATTTTTGATTCTAATGGGTATTATTTTTTCAAAATGGTGTATTTGATATGATATTGTGTTAAGTTTATTTTTTATATAATTACATTGTGTTTTCCAATTCATTTTTTTGTCAAAATGTACCCTAAATATTTCATTGAATTCTCTTCTTTAATTATAGTGCAATTACAATTGTTATTGATTTGTTTTTTGTTGATGCATTCGCCATTATGTATTTGAATTTTTTTGTTTGTATTAATTGGTCGATATCTTGTCATCATGGAATTTTCAAATATTATCATGATTGTTTTTTCTTTGTTCAGGAATATATCTTTTATATTGAGCCATTTAACTATTAAATTCAAATCATTTTGTATTTTTGTATATGCTTCATTTAAATCTTCACTTATATAATATAATAGAGTGTCATCTGCGTATTGTAGAATATTTGACTGTATACCTATGTTATGCATGTCATTAACATATATATTGAACAATAGCGGTGATATTACGGCTCCTTGTATAAGTCCAACATCTATATCTATTTCATTACTCTTGGTTTTTCCGATCTTAACTATATGTTTTCGTTCTTTAAAAAAGTTGTCAAATAGTATTTTTGTGTCTTGATGTATTCCAATTTTATTTAAAGCTTCCGTCATTTTTTTATGGTCAATGGTATCATACGCTCTCTTTAGGTCTAATGAAAGGGTTACACAGTATTGATTTTTGTTGAGGGCTTCATTAATATCTTCTGTAAAGATATTCAGTAATGTTGATGTACTTTTATTTTGTCTAAATCCATGTTGTCTTTCATTTAAAATTTTCTTTTTTTCTATGAATTCTTTTAATTGATTGTTAAAATGTTTTTCAAATATTTTTTCTATTGATGATAAAACTGCTATTGGCCTGTAGTTAGACATATCATCTTTTTTCCCTTTTTTATATAGTGGTATTATGTTGGCTATTTTCATTTCTGTGGGTATTTTTCTTTGTGTTATTATTTTATTTATGATTGTCATGATTATATCTTCTAAATATATAAAATTTGTTTTGATATCTATTGGTCGAATTTTATCATTTCCTGGTCCTTTTTTAATATTAATATCTTTTACTATTTGAAATAATTGAAATTTATTGATTTTTCCTAAATTGAATTCTTCATTGTTGTGGTAGAAATTATTTGTTGAATTTGTATATGAAATTGTTGATTCTATGTTTTCTTTATTTTTTTTAATATTTATTATATCATTTTTAAAATTTCTGTTGAATTCATTTGTAATTTCTTGTATATTTTTATTGGTTTTTTTTAAATTTATCTTTATCATTGATTCTATATCTTTTCTTTGTTTATTTCTCAACTTATCTAAAGTTTTCCATGTATTCTTCATATCTCCTTTAAATGAATTGAAAATATTTGTATTTTCTTTCTTTTTGGCTTGCGTTATTTTGTTTGTTAAACTGTTTTTTATTTTCTTAAATTCTTTTAATAATTCATCATTCCTTGGATTTCTTTTAACCTCTTTCCACTTTTCATTTTTCAATTTTATAATGTCTCGAATTTCCTTATTAATCCAAGTGTTTCCAACGTATTTCTTCTTTATATTAATAGTTTTTTGTGATTTTTCATATATTTGTTTGAAAACATTGGTGAATTCATTATATAATTCTTCTATGTCTTCATAATCTTCAATCATTTTTGTCCAATCATATTCACTAATGAATTTTTTTATTTTCTCTTCATCTATAATTCTAATTTCTACAATTTTATTTTTATCATTTGTATTATTTTCTTCTAGTTTTGTAATAATAAAATAATGGTCTGCTATTTTTTCTTCTATAATGGCAGATGTAAAATTATGTTTTGTTTTGATATTAATGTGGTCAATACACGACATGGTTATTTTATTATTGTATATTTCCTCTCTTGTAGTTTTTTGTATAGAATTCAATATTCCATTGTTATTTAAAATTTCTATATATGATTGAGTGTTGTTATTGTTTTCTAATGTGTTAATATTTATGTCTCCAATTATTATTATATCTTTGTTCTTTAATTCATTTTGTTTGATCCATGATTTAAGTTCTCTTAGGAATTCTTTAACATTATTTTTGGGAGGTCTGTATATAGCATTTATTACTAAGTTTTTTCCAACTATTTCAATTTCAATGTTTTCTGATTGTTTAAATTGAACTGTACATTTCTCTGTTATTTCTAAATTTTCTTTTGTATAAATAAGTATACCACCTCCTTTATTATTTTCTCTGCATTTATAAATCATTTTGAAATTATTTAATGAATATATTTTCATTTCATCATTTTTGCAATTTATTTCAGTGATAACCAATATATCAATATCTTCAATTATATTTTCTGTATAAACTTTTAATAAATCAAAACTTTTTCTTGATAAGCTTCTAATGTTGATGTGCAGTATTATTAAATCCTTTTTCTTGTTATTATATCTTATTTCATTATTTTTCCATTCATTAATACTTTTATAAATACTTGTTTTAAAATCTATTTGTATATCTTCAATATTACTAAAATTCATCAGGATATGTTAAAAAAAAAATTAATTAAAATATTGTTTTTTTTAATGGAACTATACAATCTTGTTTAGATCTTCCAAGCATTGCAATTGGATGGCAGTGCTATTTTCAGTTTTCCTTATGAATATTTTGCAACCTTTGGTCCATAGGAATGCATACTCTTTATCTGTTTTTAATTTTCTCGCTTCAAAAAGTATTTGTTTCTTCTTTTGAGTCAGATGTTCGTTGATAAAGACTGGTTTCAATATGCAATTTAAGTCCAAATCCTTTGTATTTATTCTGTTTTCTTTTAATTTTCCTTTCATTACAATGGCGTCCCTCATTTTTCGAGTTAAGAATTGTACGACAATGGGTTCTGGATTTTTTGTTGATCTTGTTGGGATTCTATGGATAGCGTCAATGTCTTCATTTTTTTATTGATGTTTAGTTTGTTTCCAATTGATTTCATAATTTCTTCCAGGTTTTCATCATTCATTTTGGGGATCCCGTCAATTTGTATGTTTTTATTCCTCATATATTGTTGCATATCATCATCTGTTTGTTCCATTTCCTTTATTTTTTTCTTCAACTCAGTATTTTCCTGTTCTAAAATGTCTTGTTTCTTAGTTATAATATTCATAGAAGTTTGAATTTGATCTATCTTTTCCATAATGTCATCTAATTTTCCACAGTTGAAACTAAGACTCTTTTCAAACTCTCTAAGCTCTGCTTTTATATCTTTCTTGAATTCCTTCAACATATCCTTCATCTCCTCCTTAAAGCTTATAATCACCTCTTCTTCATCTTCCTCTTCTTCGTCTTCTGATGACATTACAGACTTTTGAATTTTTGATCTTTGTGTCTTTTTCTCTGTCCCATCTTGAGTATTTGTCTTGGATCTTGATCCTCTTGTCATAATGCAAAATAATTTAGACAATAATGTACAATATACAAGAAAAGCAACAAAACAAAGGATATTAGAGCTAATATTGATTATTTTTGAGTTCAAAATTCGGAAATATTTAGGGAAATTTTTTATGTCAAGTTTATAAGTCAATATTAATATTGACTTATAAACTTGACATAAAAAATTACCTTGCAAAAATTCGTATCTGCAAAATCCAGTCTCAAATCTTAATATCGGTATAAAACAATAATATAATATTGACTTAAACTTAACATAAAAAATTACCTTGCAAAAATTCGTATCTGCAAAATCCAGTCTAAAAACATTAGTACCAGAGTAAAACAATAATATGATATTGACTTATAAACTTGACATAAAAAATTACCTTGCCAAAATTCGCATCTAAAAAATCCAGTCTCAAATCATTAGTACCAGAGTAAAACAATAATTTGATATTGACTTATAAACTTGACATAAAAAATTACCTTGCCAAAATTCGCATCTAAAAATTCCAGTCTCAAATCTTAATGTCGGTATAGAACAATAATATGATATTGATTTAGAAACTTGACATAAAAAATTACCTTTCAAAAATTCGCATCTGCAAAATCCAGTCTCAAATCATTAGTACAATAGATTCACCGAGCGTTCACACCTACACCCAAATCTGACGTATTTTCTTTCTCCAATTTATTTGAAGGACGAAAATAACGAGGTCTCGTTAGTCGAACAACAGAGGAACAACTTTTACCCGGAGCACTTTTACCTGGATAAGTTTTACCCGGAAAACTTTTATCGGGAAAACTTTTACCCGGAGAACTTTTACCCGGAGCACTTTTACTCGGAGAACTTTTACTCGGAAAACTTTTCCGGGTAATCTCTCCTTTATTACCCAGAAAAGCTAATTCCTTTATTACCCAGAAAAGCTAATACCTTCATCACCTTGTCTCATTTTTTTTTTTCTTCTCCTACTTAAAGATGAGTGTTTCACAGCCTCTTTTATTTCGTAGCCATGAAACAGGAGTTACTGTAGACGCTTTTGGTCTGTGTTGTAGCCTGCCCATCTCGTAATATGCCTCCCCTCTGATGGGCGAGATTAGGTGTTGGGTCAAAAAGAGCCCCCCCGAAGCCATCTCCTTACCCACTATTCGCTGGGAATCGGACCAGGTACCCATATTAACCTCACGCAGCCTGGGTAGGGCCGGAAATGCCAGCCTCACGTGTTCAGAGGGAACAGAATTTTGCTGTGTGAAAAGTCTGCTCCAACCGGGAGTCGAACTCAGGATCTCTGAATTTCGGGCAGTAGTCATAACCGTTACGCTACGGGGACTGGTATTTATAATATATGTATAATTGGAAACACGTAGAAAGGCTTGGCCGGGACCTTGGCTATGCTTGTCACGTTTCAAAACGTCCTCGCACGTGTCCTGACTTTCGTTATCTCTGCAGACATTTCCCTCGTGAGGACATTTGAGTGTTCTGTTTCGACCCTCAGTTTTGTCCTTCAACTAACTGATGATGTCCTGATTTTTCTTGAATTAATTTATTTTATGTTATTTCACGAATGCAGAGGGTTTTTTGTCATTTAGGACAATTTTCTCTTATACATACTTAGAATAGAAGTAACTTTCCCTTATTAGGACCTGGGTTTTGTTGTTATATCCAGTTTTCTCTTAACCTCATTTCTCTCATATCCAGGTATCTCTTATAGAGAGCTTATTTTCCCTTAAAGAGAGGTATATTCTACCTGAAAAATGTTCTCTTTTATCCAATTCTCTTATATCCAGGTTTCTCTTACAAAAAGGTTTGTTCCTTTAAAGTAAATTCGACCTGAAAAATGTTCTCTTAAATCCAGTTCACTTATATCCAGGTTTCTCTTATGAAGAGCTATTTTTCCCTTGAAGAGAGATAAAGTTGACCAGAAAAATGCTGTCTTATATCGAGGTTTCTCCTATATCCAGTTCTCTTATACCCAGGTTTGACGGTATACAAACATATATCACAATTTTGATTAACACAAAAAAATTAAAGTTGCTCAGAGCCAGCGTCGATGGCATGTTGAATACACCGGTTCCCTTCAGAACACCGAAGTTAAGCGACATCCAGCGAGGTTAAGACTTGGATGGGTGACCATTCAAATTCTAATTCTCGTGACGCTGGCTTTTCCCGGCCCCACTCAGGCTGGGTGAGGTCAATGTGAGTAGCAGGTTTGTGAGTTTCCTGCGAATGGAGGGTAAAACAACCGTCGTGATATGACCATGGCAGTTGAAAGCGACGTTAAACCCCACTTAAAAAAAAAGAAAAAAAAAAAAAAAAAAAGTTGCTCAGCAGGTTATGAAACGTCCAGAAATATAAAAAATTGAAATCGGAGCAAAAATATTTTTTTTTTCAAAAATGAGCACAATAGTTCCGATTTCTAATATTAGAAATACATATTACGGAAGTAAAATAATATGATAACTTATTATTGCTATTTATACTTTGTACTTATTTCATACTTTAAAACCTTCATACTCAGTGAGCTTGATGACCTGAATTGAATTTAATTTCCTTGAAACTTTTTCAAGCTCCACTTTTCCAAGATAACTTATCAGAGGAGAAATATTGCATACACGAAGGCTGAAAGTTGGAGTGGGAAAAGCTAAACTTTTAGTCTTGACGTCAGAAGGAAACTGTTTTCTGCTTTTCCGGAAAGAAATGTAAAAGAAATAGCAATAACACTGTTTAGTGGAAGGTAACCACCAGGACACAGGTTAATGCTCAAAGCATTTTCCATCACCTAACCCTCAGAGTCTTATTATTATGTGCTCACAAACTCAAATTAATAAGGAAAAATTCATGTACTGGGTGGAATTCGAACCAAAGGATCCCTTGCAAATTATACCGACCTCGGTAGCTTGATCGATGAGGCGTAGGCGGTGGAATTATGATCTGGAGGTCGGTGGTTCGAGTCCCAAAGTTCAAGCAAAAATTTAGCTTAAGTTATTGGGTGGAAGAAATCGTCAAAGGCAATAACCCCGCCTTTTAGTTAGAATATGTGTATAATTTATTTATTTTACTTCTGATGAATTTCTAATATTAGAAATCGGAAGTATTGTGCTTTTTTCCATTATATTCTATTTTTTTTTTTTTTTCTTTTCTTATATAGTTTTCAATTTTGTATATTAATTTGTTATTGTCCGTTTGTATATAATTATAATATATTTCCTTATTAATAAAGCGTAAAATAATAATAATGAGGTCGATATTTTCTTATAAACTATTCATCAAAGAGCACAAAGTTCAAAAAATTAACCCCTTCGTTCGCTCTGTTCCCAGAAAGAGACACCGAGGGCGAGGACCGAATAATCGCCAAGCTCGCCCAAATCATCCGCGAGATCAACACTAAGTACGCCCCTGGCCCCCCCAGCCCCCCTCCCCAGCTCCCCATGCCTGACTTCACATATCAGTTCCCCGAGATCGATCTGAGCTCGATAGGTCGCTCTTCGATCCCCTTTGCGGTGCGTCCAAACGACCCGCTCTTTCACCAGTCAGGTAAGGACATAATAATAATAATATAATTCTCTCCACAACATCTATCATCCGTAAATGTCTCAATATCAATTAATTTATGTGTACATATTGTTTTTAAAACCTATGTATGTATACCTCAAATAAATGAGTGAAATCTTTAAATAATGTGTCTTCTTCTTCTTCTTTTTCTCTGTCTTATCCCGCTTAAGCAGGGTCGACGTTATTCAACCTCATGATTGACTCTTGGTTGGTTTTAGCACATTTTTACGGCTGGATGCCCTTCCGAACGCCTGGATGCCCTTTGATTTAACGTCCTGGATTAGGACAGGGGTTTTACCCTCCATTCGCTGGGACTAACATGATGGTTTACGTGTTCCTCTATAAGTACCTACGGGTTGTACTTTTCAGGAATTGAATAAGATATTGCTATAGTAATTTAATTTTAAAAATGCATGTCTGTGCAAAGTTGCAAAGAAACTGAAATTGGAAAGAAGAAATTAAAGATGAAATTATTTAAATAGAAATACCTATTAGAAAAACCTCCAACATTGGAAAAGTTAAAATCTTCTGGATTGATGTATTCTTGCTGTGTATTAGCAATCTACCAAAGGTATTTTAAATATATCATCAATTTGTTTCTCTCTCATTTTCCTGGGGAACACATCAACACAATACTCTTATTTAGACATTGTATACTCCATATACAATATACAGGGTCTTCATAAAGTCTCACCCAGGCCTAGGTTTCTCGAAAACGACTCAGAATATCAAAAAACGCAAAAACCCGTATTCCTTTATATTTAGGGGGATTGATTTTCAGCCAAAAAAATTTTGCCTACACGGCCCCAGTCAGGCTGGGCATGGACCAACTTTAAAATCTTAAATAGAATGGTATGTCTTGTAGCATATTGTTTTAAAGGTCTTATTGAGAGAAGTTCATTACAATAAATTTCAGTGTGCTACAACTTACCGTTCTTGAGATACAGGGTCGCACGTCCTGCGTAATATCCATATATTTTGACCTGTAACTCGTTAACCGTAAATTATGGAGAAAATTTTTCTTGTTAATAATAACTCCTTATGATGAGACCTTTCGAACAAGTTATAACTCGACATACTCTGTTGATGTTAGTTTCTGGTCGGTTTCGTCAGCCAGCCGGACGAACAGTCGAAAAAAATTTAACGAAAAAACAAATCAAATTTTAATTTGTTCGAAAGTTCTTGCTATAAGGAGTTATTATTATCAAGAAAAATTTTCTCCATAATTTACGGTTAACGAGTTATAGGTCAAAATATAGGGATATTACGCAGGACGTCCGACCCTGTATCTCAAGAACGGTAAGTTGTAGCACACTGAAATTTATTGTAATGAACTTCTCTTAATAAGACCTTTAAAACAATATGCCACAAGACATACCATTCTATTTAAGATTTTAAGGTTGGTCCATGCCCAGCCTGACTGGGGCCATGTAGGCAAAAAAAATTTGGCTGGAAATCAATCCCCCTAAATATAAAGAAATACGGGTTTTTGCGTTTTTTGATATTCTGAGTCGTTTTCGAGAAACCTAGGCCTGGGTGAGACTTTATGAAGACCCTGTATATTACATGCATAGATAGAACATATTATTATTACGTACATATATGTATATTATTACAAAAAGGACAATTGTTTTTTGTAACAATGGGTATAGCAATTGTCTGGCTAATTGAGTGATTTATGAAATTCCAAACCAAGTTTATCAGCAGGTACTGTGAGTCAAGACCAAGGCTCAAAGCAATAAGTTATGTCGGCACTTGTGTTTTTTTATATATATATATATATAGGCTTTAACGGCGTTTTTCAACTTGAACTTGTTAAAAAAAAATGATGAAAATGCTTCTGATGTGTTTGAGGATTATAATCATTGTAAATTTCCCAAGGAAATACCTAACATTTTGTGCCTATTTTCATTCAAATCTGAGTTATTATTTTGTTCGTATCTCCGTTTTAATTTTTTTTTCATTTTTGAAAATGATCTGAGATTATTCTAATCTTAGCGTGTGTATAACCTAGAAATGATTCTGAAAGTATCAACAAAAAAAAACTTTAACACCTTGTATATTCATCATCATAGGGGGTAGCGTCATCGTGAACGATGGTAGCCAGACAGTGAAGGAATGACTCAGCACTTCTACCACTGTCTTTACAAGGAGGCTAATAATTGACAAGGGCCCCCAGAACCTAGCCAATGCTGGTCTACTCCCTGTTTCTAGTCCCCCAGCCAGACTACTGGTCTACTCACTGTTTATAGTCCCTCAGCCAGACTGCTGGTCTATTTCCTGTATATAGTCCCCCAGCCAGACTGCTGGTCTTCTCCCTGTTTATAGCCCCCCAGCCAGACTGCTGGTCTACTTCCTGTTTATAGTCCCCCAGCCAGACTGCTGGTCTACTCCCTGTTTATAGTCCCCCAGCCAGACTGCTGGTCTACTCCCTGTTTATAGTCCCCCAGCCAGACTGCTGGTCTACTCCCTGTTTATATTCCCCCAGCTAGACTGTTGGTCTACTCCCTGTTTATAGTCCCCTAGCCAGACTGCTGGTCTACTCCCTGTGTAAAGTCCCCCAGCCAGACATTATTAAAATGTCTTATATAAAAAAAAAGTATACATATTAAAAAATATATAATTATAATTTACATTATGAACAATACCTATAGACGTAGTTAATATATTCTAATTACTCTGACATGGATAACAATTATGCTGAAGACTACCCACACACATAGGCATGGCGAATGACTAAAAGACACTTGTCAGGTGTGCTGGGTAGGTAATTGTCAGCATAAACAAGATGACTAGATAGTAGATGAGTGGTTTTCATGGAAATAACAGAACTCTTGCCAGCGCGGAATATCAGTGGTGTAGGATTGGTGGTAAATTTTTAGGGCGAAATTATAAATATAGGTACAATATATCCCTTGCCTTTATCCCATATTACCTTATATTGCTATTGGGGTCGGCATTGTTCAACCTTATGGTTGAGGTTGGTAGAGTGGAGCACGTTTTTTTTATGACTGGATGCCCTTCCTAACGCCTACGATTCTATTTGATATAACGTCCTGGATACTGGATTGGGACGGGGGTTTTACCCTCCATTCGCTAAGAATCGTACCATCTACCCACATTAACCTCACCCAGCCTGGTTAAGGCCGGAAGTGCCAGCTTCACGTATTTGGAGGGATCAGAATTTTCTTCGAAAAGTCTGCTCCAACCAGGGATCGAACTCGGGATCTCTGGACTACGGGCAGTAGTCTCAACCGTTACGCCACGGAGGCTGGCTCTTTAATATAATAAATTACTCCCAAGACGAAAAATAGCTGACGCTCAAGAAAAATGGACATTAGAGAAAATCATATTGTTCCTTTTTTTCTTTTACTTTCTTTTTATTTTTTGTTTTTTCTTTGTGAAGACTAGAATACGTTTTCAAAGGTTTCAGACTGTTTTGTTCTGGAATGAAAAATGAACAAGGAAACCGAAATGAAAAATGTTACCGCATCAAAACTTTTCCCTTTTCTTTCTAATACTTACTCATCCATTCTCCTCTCTCTCTCCCTCTCTCTTTCTCTCCCTCCCCACTTCCTAGAATTATCTTAGGAGGTGTCTTATTATGTAAATTACTATTGTATAGTAAATAAAGAATAAAATCAAATCAATCAATCTTCCCTCTCTCTCTCTCTCCTCATCTCTCCCACACTCTCTCTAGCACCCTCTCTCTCTCTCTCTATCTCTATATTACTCTCTCTCTCTATCTCTATCTTACTCTCTCTCTCTATCTCTATCTTACTCTCTCTCTCTATCTCTATCTTACTCTCTCTCTCTCTATCTGTATCTTTATCTCTTTCCTTATTTTTTTTTCTCTTCTCTCTCTCTCCATCTCTTTGGCTCTTTTCTTATCTTTTTTCTCTCCCTTTCTCTCCCCTCTCTCTTTAATATTTTCTCTCTCTCACTGGAGCTCTCCTCTAGTTTCCTGTTTCAAGAGGAAAACGTCAGATGAGAAAGTAGCGAGAGAATATTTAGACAACTTTAGTTAAGAGCATCCGGGACAGTCTGTCTTTACTTTTTCTTTCCTGGAGTGAGGGGAGAGAGAGAGAGAGAGAAAGAGAGAGAGAAAAAGAGATTGGCTAAAGAAATTTAGACTAAAAACAGTGAAAGGAAGAAGGCGATAGAGAGAGTGAGAGAAATATAAAAAGAGATTGAGTAGGAAATAAAGAAGAATGATATAGATAGTAGATAGCTCCACTCTTTCGTTAAGCAATCGAGATATAAAAAAAAGGAGAGAGAGAGAGAGAGAGAGAGAAAGAGTACAGGAAACGAAAGAGAGAGAGAAAGAAAGGAATGTTACAGATAAAGGAAGACGAATAAATACATAGTACCTACCGGAAGAAGGAGAAAGAGAGAGGGAGACTAAGAGAGAGAGAGAGAGAGAGAGAAGAAAAGGAAAGGTTGAGGCAGAGAGAGAGAGAGAAATAGAGAGAGAGAGAGAGAAGAAAAGGAAAGGTTGAGGCAGAGAGAGAGAGAGAGAGAGAGAGAAATAGAGAGAGATAGAGAGAGAGACACAGGGAGGGAGGGAGGGGAGAATACATTAGCATCTCTAGTATCTCTTTCGAGTGGGGGAGGAGAGAGAGAGAGAGAGAGAGAGAGAGAGAGAGAGAGTGGGGGGAGGGGGGGCGGGGTTTCGTTTGACGTCAGAGCTATCTCCACCAGTGGCGCCCCGCTGGGTGCGAAACAGAAATTGGTTGAGTTTTCAATATAGCGTTATTTCGGGATTTTCGGGGAACGAATAATATTATTTGAACACTTTGTTCGCATTTTCATAATCAAATTTTATTATGAGCGTTTTGAAACGGTACAGAGCGAACAGTCTTAATAAAATGCACTGTTTATCAACTGTTTCTCTCAAAATGTAAACAAATAGACGAACATCCGTTGGACAAACGGAGGGTTCTAGCTTCTGATTGGTTCTCATTCTGCGTAATCTGCGTCCTTTTGATAAATGGAATATTAAATGAGAGCGCCAAATTTTGAATCTGCATTTTAAATTTATTTTTGGAAATGAGATGATCTAAGAACCAATCAGAGAAGACCAATTCTTTTACAACACAATACAGCTGATTATAGAAATTTCGGCTGTTGTCGATCACTGAAATGACCTTGTTATATTCTCTTTATCTTCAACCAATCAAATGCCCCAAACAAACATGTAGATATGTTCCTGCTGTTCCGGTTAAAATTTTATATTAAAATTTAACTTTTGTGTTATTATATCGTTATTTTAGTGGGTAGCGCAGAATTACAGGACTTTTCCGTATCTTTGTTATCCTAATATATTATTACTTCCGATAAATTTCTAATATTAGAAATCGGAAGTATTGTGTTCGTTTTTGTAAAAAAAAATATTTTTTTGCTCCGATTTCAATTTTTTTCATATTTCTGGACGTTTCATAACCTACTGAGTAAATTTGGTTTTGTGTCCGTCTGTCGGTCTGTCGGTCTGTCTGTTAAAACGATTCCTTGTAACGCGCAAATCTCAGAAACTACTCAACGGATTTTGATGAAATTTTGCACACATCTAAGAGACATTCTGTAGATGGTCCCATTTTAAATTCATCGAATTCATACAAGCGGTTCTGGGTGAAAAAGACCATGCGCCTGACCACTAACTTTTTACTTAAACGCTTATATCTCGTGAACGGTACACCCGATTTCGATGAAATTTTGTTAGAATATGCATATTATTGTTTTACATAGGTTATTTGTATTTATTTTTAAATTAATTATTATTTGACTCTGATATTTAAGAAAATCCGAAATTTTGGACAAAAAAGTAAAAAAGTAAGGACCACGACTTGCCGATACAGAATTTTTTGTGGAATTTAGAAAGTAGAAAAAACGATATTCTACCATATAAAACAAATTTGAAGAAAATCGGTTGAGCCGTTTTTGAGATACAAGTAGTTTTGTATAAAATCTCAAAATTGGCACGTGTTTACAATGTGAAGCAATCACGAGGAAGTATTGTGTCCATAATTGGCAGTGTTTTTTTGGCTATGTCGCTGGTCGCTGCTCTCATTAAAGCAGCTACTCATTTTTCCTCACAAGGTATGAGTGAACCCCGGACACCCAAGTACAACTCACTCTACCACGGTGACTTCTTAATAATAATCCCTATACAACTAACAATAAGATCACCGTCAAATAATGATATATTATGTCAATTTCAAGAAGAAGCATTTTGCCAGCGTCAATGACAAGAAACTGGTGAATCCAATGTGCCACTTCCTAAAGCGATTTTTTCCCTCTCGTATTAATTTTTCTCCCTCTCTTTTTTCCCTTTTTTCTTCTGTCTTTTTTCTCCACCTCTCACTTCAGCCTGTCTTATTACCCCGCAAATTACGATTCACAATTTACCCTCCCGGTTCTATCCTCACTGAACGTTACTTAACTTCAGTGACAGAACGAGGACTGGTGAATTCAAAGTGCAGTGGACGCTGGCTTTTGTTATTTGTGTGTTATTATTATTTTTTTATTTTTTAATCTACGGATACATCCATAAAACATTGTCTCTAACTTAACTTAATTATGACTAAAAGTATAAAATTATAAAAACTTATTATAATAATAATAATACTCTTTAGTGGACGATAACCACCAGGCGAGGTCAATGCGCAAAAGCATTTTCTACCACTTAACCCTCAGAGTCTTATTATTATGTGTGTGGTCACAAACTCAAATTAATGAGGAAAAATTCATGCACTGGCTGGGATCCCTATGCACCTACATTACCAGACTAGTGAATTATCCACTTGACTACCAGTGCACTTATGACTAACTTAAAATCTTAATGACTAAGAAAATGGTACCTACTCAATTAAATAGAAAATGGTAGTAGGTACCTCTAAATCCAATTATCCTGGGAGACAACCCCTGGATTTTTTTCTCTCTTTTTTTATATTTTTATCCCTCTCTTATTTCCTTATTTTTCCGCTTCCTCCCTCTTTTCCTCCCTCATTTTTCTCCCTCCTTTTTGCACTTCCCTCACTTCAGTCTTTCTTCTTTTTTCTTGTCTTTTGTCTTTTTTGCCCACAAATTACGTCATTTATTATCTTGTTTCGCTTTCACTTGTCAGAACGAAGCGTCGGTCTGTTTTGCAATCTATCTGCTTACACTGCTTACAGTCGCTCTCGTTAAAACAATAAATAAATAAATATTGTACCACCATGGCACTTGTATTTACGGGGAAAAGCCTATTAAGTATTTTTTTTTTTTTTTTTTCATATTTGTGATCAGTTTCATGATGTCACAACTACTCAATCTCGCTTTACTAAATCTACGCTGAAACCACCGACCTCCAGGTTACAAGTTTAGTATACATAGAGGAGCGACCCCATATTCTGGCTACCATATCGATTTTGGAAAATAACTCAAAGACCACACGGGAAAAACAATGAGGGTACAAAAAATTAAAAGAAATGATTTATCGGTGATTTTGGCTATTAGGGTACTGTAGGTTTGATGTGTAGTATTCAAAAATTGCCAAAAAGATGAGGGTACTGAGGTATCTTAATCGAAAAAATACCCATACACAGAAAGAATGATGCACCTACTAATATTATACTATTTCCATCTCTACAGCCTATTTTAATTCTTTAAAAAGATCTAGTAAAACTTAATTCATTAAACTGCAACAGAGCATTGAACTTTACATCATGAAAAATCATGGACCTTCATCTTTCTTCCCGTGTGGTCTTCAAGTGATTTCGTATAAATATGAATTTTCTGGGCATATTTTTCATATTTCTGGACGTTTGAACCTCCTGAGTGACTTCTGGTTTTGTGTCTATCTGAAGAGAATCGGTTCAGTAGTTTCGGAGATACAAGTGATTTAGTATAAAATCTCAAAATTGCCACGTGTATACAATGTGAACCAATCACGAGGAAGTATGTATGATTTTATTTGTGGTGAAGCACAAGACCTCTTCACAATTTTTGTGATTAGCGTAGCATTACCAAGAGCCTCCTTCACTTTTCAAATTATTCTATTATATTAATTACTTTTTACTCTGGTAATGCCGCCACTGGTCTTTACTCATACAAGTAACGACTCATTTTTCCTCACGAGGTATGAGTGGACCCCGAATATCCAAGTACAGATCAGAAAAATTCCTGCCCCGCTGGGGATCGAACCAGGTCACCATGCGTGCAATGCCTAGCGCGCTAACTCACTCTGCCACGGTGACCAATCACGAGGAAGTATTGTGTCCATAATTGGCAGTGTATTTTTCCTTCCTTCCTCCGGATTAATGTATTTTCTAAATAAACACCTGGATTCCCCGAGAGAATTTTGCATCCAAAGCGTAGGACGAGCAATTTATTTTCCTACAGGTTTTGAAAGTTTATCGAGTAGTTGTGCGAAAGTTTGATTAATGATCGAATTGGTGAATCCATCCTGTTCCCCCAGATAGCTATTTTTGGATAGTTTCATCAGGGATATGAAAGTAGACCTTATTATTCCCAATGGTGTATTAAAGGATGGGTGTTTTAAGGGTTGGGTGGAAGAGATTGCTATAGGGAATTATACAAATTTTTGTCAGCACGGGGGAGCGAACCCGGGACCTTCCGCATGGCAAGCGAGTGCTTAACGCGCTAACACGTATCTTTCCTGTCTTCCCTTAGACCTTAGAAAAAAATAAATAAAGCCAGCGTCGATGGCATGTTGAATACACCGGTTCCCTTCAGAACACCGAAGTTAAGCGACATCCAGCGAGGTTAAGACTTGGATGGGTGACCATTCAAATTCTAATTCTCGTGACGCTGGCTTTTCCCGGCCCCAGCACTCAGGCTGGGTGAGGTCAATGTGAGTAGCAGGTTTGTGAGTTTCCTGCGAATGGAGGGTAAAACCCCCGTCGTGATATGACCATGGCAGTTGAAAGCGACGCCGACGTTAAACCCCACTTAAAGAAAAAAATAAAAAAAAAAATTATGTGTCACTGGAAGACTTTTCGAAAATTCTGTACCAGTGTCGATGACGCGTTGAATGTACCGGTTCTCGTAGGATCACCGAAGATAAGCAACGTTCAGCGAGGTGAAGACTTCGTGACGCTGGCATTCCGGCCCAACCCAGGCTGGGTGAGGTTAATGTGGATAGCAGGTGAGTTTCTTTCGAATGGCGGGTAACACCCCCGTTGTGATATGACCATGCTGTTGAAAGCGACGTTGAGCCCAAATAAAAAAAAAATATATATATATTCGATGTTTCCCCCTCTTCGCTTGTCCATTCCCAGTCATTTATAACATTTATTGGTGACATTAATTTACTACCTACCGAAAGCATCGTTTATAGAAAGTGACATGTTACCTCTACATCATCATTTAGCAGCACTGTGACGTTTTTGTCGATATGATGGATTTGATAAACGGGCGTTCTATCCTTGTGGCACCGATGTGTGAATATTTCATGGGTGAGGAAAATGCTGATCTGCTGATCCAAGTCGGCAGTTCCTGATTAGACCTCTCTGAGAGCAGAACAAGTGTTCCGTATTGATTGTCGGCGCATACGACGTCAATTGGGATTTACGTATTAATTATTTCTAATTAATTTATTTTTAAGTATCAATTAAAGATCAAAGTATCTTCCATTTTTTTAACATTTCATCTAAAAGGTCTTTGTATAATTTTACAACTTTCAAAATCTTCAAAAAAATAAATAATAATAATAATAAAGCATTTTTAAAAACCCAAGTTTACAAGTCTCCCTTATAACTTGTATAATTCTCACTGTACGTATGTAGGTATGTATATTGTATATGCATTGGTAGTTAAGTGGTTAATTTGTTAGTCTGGCAATCCAGGTAGCGTAAGGATCCGTTGGTTCGAATCCCACCCAATGCATGAATTTTTCTCATTTATTTGAGTTTGTGACCACATAGTAATAATACTCTGAGGGTTAGGCTTTATAAAATTCTTGCTTCCATTTCTTTTATAGGTTAAGTCCATTGTTTATCTTTAAAAGTACCGAATCTTTCACGAATAGTAGGGGGAAGCTAAACTTGGAAGAAAATGGAAATATTCGGAAATACCGAACCTGGAAAAAAAATATCCAAAAGAAAAACAAGGCTTATCTGTGTCTCCCTGTATCTATCCCTTTCACTCCATCTGTACATTAGGAACATCTCATCGACTGGAATAATTAACCAGCTCGACTTTCCTCATCCCTTTCCTCTCTCTCTCTCTCTCACACACTTCAATGTTCTCGCCTTGTCTACATGACATGTCTTTTACGCGACTCTATATCATCTCTCCTAGGGAGGAAGGGAGGGATAGAGAGAGAAAAAAATCAGTAAAAGAGACAGAGAGAGAGAGAGACTAGGAGTGAAAGAGAGAGAGAATAATAGAGAGAGGAAGAGAGAGAGAGAGAGGGAGAGTAAGAGAGAGAGAATAAGAGAGAGAGAGAGACAGACAGAGAAATAGAGAGAGAGAAAGAAAGAGACAATGAGAGAGAGAGAGAGAGAGAGAGAATAAGAGAGAGAGAAAAATACCTTGATTCAATCAACTTATCCATCAAAGCCTTCTCATTAATTCTGGTGAGTTTGGCTTGGTGCTAATTTTTAAGCTTGACTCAATACGGAGGCCAAGAACTTTCAACTTTCAGACCAGTGGTGACGGAATACTTGTAGAAAGGGTCTATTCTATAATTTTAAAACCTGTAACAATTTAATGTAATAAATCATCATCATAGGGTGGCGTCATCGTGAACGATGGTAGCCAGACAGTGGAGGAATGACACAGCACTTCTACCACTGCCTTTACAAGGAGGCTAATAATTGACAAGGGCCCCAGAACCAAGCCAATGCTACTCCCTTTTTATAGTCCCCCAGCCAGACCGCTTTTCTACTCCGTGTTTATAGTCCCCCAGCCAAAAAAATATATAATTATAATTCTATTTATTTATCATACGGCTTTATTACACATCTCAAAGTGAGTAATAAATTTGATCAGGAAATCTGATGGTAGTGATTGTCTGATCGCCAAAATTGTCAATACTTTAGCCGCATGTCAATGCGTTGCCCAGGGTGAACCACGATTATGCGTACTAACATTTCACTAACATGTAACATGTAATATATTTTTATTTATTTTTAAATTAAAAGTAGAATTAATTCAATTATTTTGCAATATTATTTCAAATGGTCATCTGTTTCAGATTTCGCCCCCAACTCCAAGAAGCAGATGGTCGGATCTTTCGGCATGAACCCTTCCACTGGTGCCGCCCGGGACTCGAACCCCCGCACTCCTGGACCCAGGTTCATGCGACCACTCGTGCTGCTGGTCAAGGACGACAATAGCGATGAGGTAAATTGAGGTGTTTTTATTTTGAAGATGAGGTAAATTGAGGTGTTTTTATTTTGAAAATGATGTAAATTGAGGTTTTATTATAAATACTTCAATTTATTCAAATTGTTTGTATATTACAGATAAATAACAATATACATAGATTAAAATTAAAATACCAAAAAAGAGAGAGAGAGAGAAGAGAAGAGAGAGAGAGAGAGAGAGAGAGAGAGAGAGAGAGAGAGAGAAGAAAGAGAGAGAGAGAGAGAGAGAGGAGAGAGAGAGAGGAGAGAGAGAAAGAGAGAGAGAGATAGAGGTATATTTGTTAATTTGACGAGGAGGTAAATTGAGATTTTTTGTTTTTGACGATGTGGAAAATTGAGATATTTTTATTTTGAAGATTAAGTATTATATTTTGATGATGAAATATTTTTATTCTTAAGATAATGTAAATTGAGGTATTTTTGTTTTCTGACGAAGTTAGTTTGACGTATTTTTATTTTGACGATCATGTAGAGTTAGATGATAATAAATGTGTTTATTTGTGTTATTATATCACAATTTTAGTGGGTAGCGCAGAATTATAGGACTTTTTCATATCTTTATAATATCTCAATATCTTAATTTTGCCTATAATTACACCACTGGTCGTTGCTAACATTAAAGCAGCTACTAATTTTTCCTCACGAGCTATGAGTGGACCCCAAACACCCAAGTACAGAGCAGAAAAAAACCTACCCGCTGGGGATCGAACCCAGGTCACCGTGTGTGCAATGCCTAGCGCGCTAACTCACTCAGCCACAGTTACTGCCATGTAGAGTTATACTTTTCACACAAAAATTCTGTTCCCTCCGTGAGGCTGCCAATTCCGCCCCTACCCAGGCTGGGTGAGGTTAATGTGGGTAGCTGATACGATTCCCAGCGAATGGAGTGTAAAACCCCCGTCCTAATCAGGACGTTAAACCCACACGAGCATAATGCTGAAAGGGTTGTTAAAATACTAATTATGTAAGATATTGTTGATGAAATATTGTGAATATTAAATAAATAATGAAAAGAAAAAAAATCTTTGGCGTGAGGAAGGGCATCCGGCCTTGAAAATGTGCCACAACCAACCAACCTCAACCATGAGGTTGAACAATGCCGACCCTGAGTAGGATTGGAAAAAGGCAAAGTGACCATCTGAAATTTTTTTTGAAAAAATCGGCCATGTCTCAGATTCATCGACTCTTTTCCGCGCTATGGCAATGCCGAGTGCTCTACAAGTTGGTCTTACAAAAGCTTTCACATTAAGGAAGTTCCTCATACTCTTGCGAGGAGTTTTAGGGACAAAAATAAAATACGACAAAGTTTGCGAAAGCTCTAACGAAGGCAATTCCGACTTTCCTGAACAATAAAATTAATGGAAAAAAGAGGTCGTTAAAAAGCAGAGTTCTTTTCCATTTTGGTTTACTGCCATTGGAACATTTGGAACAATGAGAATTGAGAACGTCATTAAATTTTTTTTCATCATTAAAGAAAGTCGTCGGAAACTGGAAGATGGCGTTCTACTTTCTATGAAAGTATTACTTTTTATTACTTTCTATGAAAGAATGAGTTAGTTAGTTATCATATTTTCGTGATATAACAACTACTCAAACTCGCTTTACTAAAACTACGCTGAAACCGGGACTTGAACCTCCGACCTCCATATAATAAGTCCGCCGCCTCATCGAACAAGCTACTGAGGTCGGTATCTATCCATAGAAACCCACCTCAGTAGCTTGATGGATAAGGCGGCGGACGTGTAACCTGGAGGTCGGTTGTTCAATTCCCGGTTTCAGCGTAGATTTAGTAAAATGAGTTTGAGTAGTTGAGACATCACCAAAGTGTCTCTCTTTAAATCTCCCATTATTTCCATCATGTCAACATTTAACACCCTGGAAAACCAACCGGATATTTTCCAGTAGGGAAGAGACCAGCAACAATTATTGCCCTCACAAATGTCATCCGTTGACTTTATATCTGTGTTGGTGTAGTTGCTATCTCAAAAAAAGTGATTTATAATAATAATAATAATACTCTTTAGTTGAAGGTAACCACTAGGCGAGGTTAATGCTCAAAGCATTTTCTACCACCTAACCCTCAGAGTCTTATTATTATGTGGTCACAAACTCAAATTAATGGGGAATAATTCATGCACTGGGTGGGATTCGAACCAACGGATCCCTACGCTACCTGGATTACCAGACTATCGCGTTAATTACTTGACTACCAGTGCAGTGATTTGTGATTTACACAAATTAATATGATAACTAATGCCGTATTTTTCTTTCTAACCAAAGTTAACCAAACGGGAATAAAATGAACCAAACTGGAAGCAAGTCATTTTTTTTGGAAGAGGAAAAATTTCCACTTCCAAAGTTAACCAAAATGGAAGTAGAAAATTCTTGCTTCCAGTTCTTTTATATGTTAAGTCCATTGTTTATCTTTAAAAGTAACCAAACGCATTTTTCTTTCACGAATGACCTTGGAATAAAATGGAAATATTTGGAAAAAACCTAACCAGGATTTTTTTTTAGTTAGAAAGAAAAATACGACTTAATTATCCATCCACAGGAGTCCGATGATACCCAGGATCATCTGGCATCACCTCATCAGTCCCACGTTGCCAATCTGCACACATCAGGCCATCCCCAGTGGGGACATGAGCCCCAGGAGGTAGAAGGGGACAGGACGGGACACCACACCAAGTGGGGCCATGACTCCAAGGAGGTTGAAGAGGAGAGGACGGGACACCACACCAAGTGGGACCATGACTCCAAGGAGGTTGAAGAGAGAGGACGGGACACCACACCAAGTGGGGCCATGACTCCAAGGAGGTTGAAACCGACAGGGAAGGGCACCGTCACGACACACAGGTGTACATCACCAGGGACGATGCGTATGATGACGAGAACATGTACTTTGTTGGTGAGTTTTTTTGTTTTTTTTTTACCCCCAATTAACTTTGAAAATCCCACTAATAATATGATATACTCGTACCTGAAGTAATGTACTATTATACGGTTCCGGGTATGTTTGTGGTGATGAAGAATAGGGTTTTAGTGGGTATGGCGCACTGTTTCCAGAGCTGGAACCCCGCACTTCGTCTTGAAACATAGAAGATTTTGCCTCCTCTCACAAGAAAAAAAATTATAATATAATAATAATGATGCTTTTTCTTTGTGTTATTATTTTTATTATGAAACGCTTTATTAGAAGAACATTGTATACAAACAAATAATGGTAAAAATTAAAATATAAATTTAACAAAATTAATAAAAACTGGAAAAAAAAAACATAAAGAAAATATTAAGTCACAATTTTAGTGGGTAGCGCAGAATCATAAGACTTTACCACTTTAATATACAGTATATCTTGTATTATTTATTTTGCCTATGATTCCGCCGCTGGTCGCTACTTCACATCAAAGCAGCTACTCATATTTCCTCACGAGGTATGAGTGGACCCCGAACATCGAAGTACAGAGCAGAAAAATTCCTCCCCGCTGGGGATCGAACCGAGGTCACCATGGGTGCAATACCTAGCGCGCTAACTCACTCTGCCACGGTGACTTCCGATTTTTTTCCCACTGGAGGGCGTGTTAAGGGATAGTGTTCACTAAGATTAAATCTAGGCCTGTTTCATAATCCGGCCCTTAAAAACCTCATTCATAAAACACCTACACACAAAAGTTAAATTCAACCCTATACAGGGTGTATCGAAAGGTCATGTACAAAAAGAAACCACGTATAGTATAGCTCAAATAAAGGCCACTTTGCTTAATAAACCCCTATACGGAAATGGGCCTTAACGTCGCTAGGGCCACCACAAGTTGGCACTTAAAAATCGAAAAATAATTATTAAAAATCGAATTATTTTGCGATTCACTTCATGCATGACGTCTCCGATTGTTCTCATGTTTCTTTGGTGAGTATTTGGCACTTTTTCGCCGATCAGGGGCGGAGTTATGGAGGGGTCATGAAATATACCCTAGCGACCTTCGGGTTCATTTCCTTATAGAGGTTTATTAAGCAACATGGCCTTTATTTGAGCTCTAGTGATGCTCCGATTATCTGTAAATCGAGGTAATCGATTGAAAACGATTCCAATAATCGTAATCGATTAGTTACTAATCGACTTGTAGTTAATCGATTACAACCGATTAATCGAGCTTAGTAGTTGAAAATCGGGGTAATCGATTAGAAACGAATCCGATAATCGTAATCGGTTAGTTACTAATCGACTTGTAATTAATCGAAGACTACCGATTAATCGAGCATCACTAGTAGTTGAAAATTGAGATAATCGATTAATCAATTAGAAACGATTCGATAATCGTAATCGATTAGTAACTAATCGACTTGTAATTAATCGACTAATCGTTTACTACCGATTAATCGAGCATCACTATTGAGCTCTACTATCTTTTTGTGCATGAGCTTTTGATACACCCTGTATAATCCACCGATACTGAAGCTTGAAAAAGAAAAATTAAAACTCGTCTGCTCCTCTCACTTACTTGAAATAATACCACCAACATAATTAATCTGCTCGGAAAATCTCTTCATACGGAAGAGCTCCACGTATACTCACATTTATCTATGTACGTGCTTTGTTCTGCATTAAAAGCTTTCTATAGAAAGCACTTCTATGACGTCATAAAACCCGCTCGCTACATTTTCATTTGCGTTTCACCATCCCGCCCGACTTTTTATTCAATTTAAAATTTTCGAGCTGAAACTTTCGAAAATTATTCCATCGCTTGTCTCGGCTTCTTGGAAAAATCTAATTAGTTGAGCTACTTTGAACACAAACAAGAACAGAAAGTTTGTGCTGTATTGCTTTCTATAAATTTCAAATATTAGAAATCGGAACAAAACATTTTTTTTTAAAAGATGAGTGTGTCTGGCTGGGGAACTACAAACAGGGAATAGACCAGCATTGGCTTGGTTCTGGGAGCCCTTGTCAATTATTAGCCTCCTTGTAAAGACAGTGGCAGAAGGTTTGAGTCATTCCTCCACTGTTGGCTACCATCGTTCACGATGACGCCACCCTATGATGATGATGAAAGGATGAGTGTTTCAACAATTTTTCTTTCGTAGCCATGCAAAGGAGCTACTGTAGACGCTTGTGGTCTGTGTTGTGCCTCCCATCCCGTGTATGCTTCCCCTCTCATGGGCGAGAAGTGACACAATACTTTCCATTTAGGTTGCTGGGTCAATACGAGCGCACCGGAAGGCATCCCTTACAAACAATTGTAACCAAATTAAAGAATATCCCAGCCCTAACATACTTCTTAAAACTGCTACCTAGTTTACACGTTGCGTCAAACACAAAAAAAAAAAAAAACTGAAAAACTTCAGAGAAGAGACATTTTTTTTACATGGATAAAGTAAAGTATGAATAAACATCAAACAGTATGGATACAAAGAAAAATATGAAAAAGACCCCAAAAATTTGCATACATAGAGTGTTTAAAATAAATTATAAACTTTGCCCAAACTCGATTAAAAGTTTCTCAAGAGGAAGGGATCCCAAAAACCCCTAGAGAACCCTGTGGCACAAAACCCTTTGGATTAACCCTGTTACCCATAATTTAATATTTCATATATTACTTCCGAAAATTGCTTATATGAGGAGCATACGTGCAAAAAAGAATATCTCCAAAAAAACAAAAATGGAGTTAGGAAGTGATTTTAACCGTTTATACTGAGCCGAATTCAAAAAAAATCTGGTTTTTAAACATCACACGACTTTCCTTATCCCCCCAAAAAAGAAGTCGAATTCCGCCACTGGTGACTCAACGGTCACAGATAACTAAAAATCAATGCCAAATTCGTAATCAGCACTTCAAAATCATTGGATTTGATATGTCACAACCCTCATCTAGGATGAATAATAAAAAAGTTAGTCCAAGCGGGTCCCCCCCACAATACCGGTAAATTGGGGGCCCGGGTTCCAGAAAGTTAAAGATATCAAAAAAAATGATCGGAGTGAACCCCTGTTATTTTTTTAATCTGAAAAAATCTTGTTCTCTAACTTTTTTTGTATCTTTAATCAATTCAAAAAAAGCGGTGCTTGCGGCCCAAAAATTTTCGGCCCTGCGGGGCGAATGCGGCCGATTAACCAAAAGTTTCAGGTTCGTGGTGTATAATTATTACATACAATTTCAGTCTTAGGCTGGGGACGGGTTCTTGAGATACCTGTTCACCACACACCAGACACCACAGAAGGCATGGACCAATAGCTGAAAACAACTTTTTTGGGTTCTCGGCTATGATTGCGAAATGTGAAAGTGGGGGGGTTTTT
>CM044959.1:2439513-2493905 GCA_024516035.1 Bactericera cockerelli
CGGAATTCAAAAATTAAACAATAAACGACCTTACTCGATTACATCCCATAGTAATGGCGCTTTCAAAATGACCGTATCAATCAAATCTGAACAGATCCATACTTGGTTCTATATTGTTTTACTTTTCATAATATCAGTTTTTCCTTCATACTGAAAATTCATATATTGTCCGGAGATTTTCATTTTTGCACGTATGAAGCGTATGCTCCTCATATTAGAAAACGGTAGTATTGTAAAAAAAAAAAATATTTTTTTGCTCAGATTTCTTTCACGATTGTTTGTGGATCCCGAAAATAGGGTTTTCTTTAGCCTGGGAAGTAAAAAAAAAGGCAAATCAATTTGTTGTCAGTTAAAATATGCTGGGCGGATTTTACAACCTCGTACAAGCTACAGCGCAACTCCTAGCTGGGGGGGAGGGGGGGGGGGGGCATTGCTAACTCCGCCTACAATATGGGAGGAGCCATACTAATAATAATCTCTCGTGTTCCACAGCTCTGGTGACGGGTTGCAGCGCCGCGCTCCTGCTGGTTATCTCGGTGGGCGTGTACTCCTGGCACAAGCTACAGCGCAACTCCAAGCTGGGGGCGGACGTGAAGTATCCCGCCTATAGTGTGGGCGGAGTCACCAAGAACGGCACGCCCCCCACTAGCGGCGACAGGCGGCTCGCGCACTCGGCTCAGATGTACCACTACCAGCATCAGAAGCAGCAGATCCTCGCGCTGGAGAAGTGAGTATATGTATATTATATTAAAAAATATTTATCCTATAAAATATGTAAGACCTGTTTGACTGCTGGAGTAAAGGGACTTTTCAGTCTTACCTCGGCAGTATAAAACAAGGTATATTCTATTCTATTCTATTCTACTCTATTCATTAAGTAACAGGATGAAAGGCCACATTATGAAATAGGATTTATTGTTTTATTCTATTTTTGGAAGGCACGAAAAAATCTTTTAAAGACACCCATTAGCCAGCGTCAATGGCGCATTAAATGCACTGGTTCTCGTAAGATCGCTGAAGTTAAGCAACACCCAGCGAGGTGAAGACTTCGTGATGCTGGTGTTCCGGCCCAACCCGGTCGGGGTGAGGTAAGTGGGTAGCAATGGAGGGTAACACCCCGTCATGATAGGACCATGTTGAAAGCGACGTAAAACCCCCCAAAAAAAAACTTACTATACTTCCTAATTAAATTTATCAAAATGTTGGTGCGTCATGTAAATTTTGGTTCTCAATGGTGAAAACGTATGTTTAATTTTGTCCTTATTTAAGCAACCTCCCAGCACTTTCATCTCTTGTTGAAATATTTTACTTGAAAAAAAAACTTAAATGCTGTGCGATTAGATAGAAATCATGATAATAATGACACTTTTTAGTGGGAAGAAACCACCAGGTGAGGTTAATGCTTAAAGCATTTTCCTACCACCTAATCCTCAGAGTCTTATTATTATGTGGTCACAAACTCAAAGTAATGAGGAAATTTTCATGCACTGGGTAAGTTTCGAACCAACGGATCCCTACGCTACCTGGATTACCAGTCTAGTGCGTTAACCACTTGACTACCAGTGCACGTTAAAATTTGTGTTTGTAATGTCCTTATTTAATCATATCAAATTTTCTAATGTCAATGAACTTTGTTTCCACCCATGTTCTAGTCACAACAGGGACCAAAGAAGAGGTTCGCTATCGGACGGCGACAGCGATGAAGATCACGATGTTGACCACACCGTGTATGAGTGTCCTACTCTTCCATTGACCAATAAGAAGGTGAGAAAAGTCACAAGTAGCTTGGGTTTTTGTGATCAAAAGTAGCTCGGGTTTTTTGTAGTCAAAAGTACCTTGGGTTTCTTTCCCTAAGCTAATTTTGCACAATGATGGAAAAAATGACTCAGTACTGAAGATCACGATGTTGACCACACCGTGTATGAGTGCCCTACTCTTCCATTGACCAATAAGAAGGTGAGAAACGTCAAAAGTAGCCTGGGTTTTTTGTAGTCAAAAGTAGCTTGGGTTTCTTTTCCTAAGCTAATTTTGCACTATGATGACTCAGTAATGAAGATCACGATGTTGACCACACCGTGTATGAGTGCCCTACTCTTCCATTGACCAATAAGAAGGTGAGAAACGTCAAAAGTAGCTTGGTTTTTTGTGATCAAAAGTAGCTTGGGTTTCTTTCCCTAAGCTAATTTTGCACAATGATGGAAAAAATGACTCAGTACTGAAGATCACGATGTTGACCACACCGTGTATGAGTGCCCTACTCTTCCATTGACCAATAAGAAGGTGAGAAACGTCAAAAGTAGCTTGGTTTTTTGTGATCAAAAGTAGCTTGGGTTTCTTTCCCTAAGCTAATTTTGCAGAATGATGGAAAAAATGACTCAGTACTGAAGATCACGATGTTGACCACACCGTGTATGAGTGCCCTACTCTTCCATTGACCAATAAGAAGGTGAGAAAAGTCAAAGCCAGCTTGGTATTTGTTACTATAGTGAAAAACTTCTCAAGGCTGATATCACAACCTAAAAAAGTTAATGAAATCAGGCCTAAAAGAATCTTAAGCTATATTAAAAGCTTAGATCTCTTTTAAAATAAAAAAGCATGTCACAAAAGATCTATCTAAGGTCGCAGTGACAAAGAGCTTTCGTAGCCGATAGTCTTACCAATACTAATATAGTGAAATGCAATGATTATTTCCCAAGCTAATTGTACAAAAATTTGAAATTACAAAAAAGGACAAATATATAGACTAGCTACTTAATTTTGTGATTTAAAAGGTGCGGCCAGCTTCATGTACCTTCTTTAGCAATCACTAATTAGTGCTGGGACATGACAAGTTTTCCTCCCATTTGGGACTTTTACCACATAATAATACGTCAACTTGGGCTTACTGCTGGAATCATGGGACATAATAGTCCTAATCGGACTGTATAAATAAGGCGATATTATGTTTATGTTTAATTAGTGATTTTCCGTCTTCTCGAGACGGAAAATCACTGCTGAGGCGCTCGCGTACTTTTCATTGTATAAAAAACAATGAAAGCACATTTAACTATGATATGATTTTTGTTTGTAGTTAATATTGTAATGATGTTTGTATTTTAGTATTGTAATAAATGGGAATACATTCTTGAAAGAAAAAAAAAACTATTCAGATTCTTTTTTTTTTTCATTATTCCAGACTCCCGATATTGAAGTGAAAAAGCCGACGGTGGAAACGAAACCCACCCCCTCTCTTCCCTCAAGCAATACTTCGGACGACCCAGAGAAACCAACTGAGGAGAAACGCTAGATGAGAAATCAGACAACCCTTACAGGAAACGAAATATGAAATCAATATCCCGAAATATAATTGTAATATGTAAGTGTACAAGAAATTGGTTTTTTTTGCTAATGTAACGTGGAATTCGTATGTCGAGTTCAAAGAGAAATACTGCGAATATAAATTGTAAAGTAAAAAAAAAAAAAAACATTGATAGTATAATGAAATAAAACTTTATTTGGAACAATAATAATACATACATCAAAACAGAAATTCGTATGTCGAGTTCAAAGAGAAACACTGCGAATATTAATTGTAAAGTTAAAAAAAAAACATTGATAGTATAGTTAAATAAAACTTTATTTGGAACAATAATAATACATACATCAAAACGAAAAGTATACATCAGAGAATGACTGACTCCAATTCAGCTTATTTCCTGAGGTACAGATTTATATCGTTTAAATATATCAAACTTATATCATTTAAATTTTAAATAAATAAAAAAACTCCTGAAAAAGTGTTTTGAGATCATAAATGTTTTATTTTGACATTAAAATACTACGGATCTCGTAAGAAATCCTATAAATTCATTGTGAAAATATTACAACATTTTAAAAAACTCAAAAGTTTAACTTATAGGTCAGTATTAAAAAAGTGATAATGTATAATAATGGGCCTAAGGCTAAAGATAAAGAGTTAAACTATTAAATTTAAAAAAATCCAAAGACTTCATAAAAAGAATCTAATAGATTTACAAAACGCATTTGATGCACACCAATTATATTAAAATTGATTTTATTTTGATTGAGACAAAAAATCTAGGAAAATTATATCACATGATCATAATGAATGATTGTATCATGCACAACATAATTTCATGGTAATTAATTATGTGATTCGAAAAACAAATTTCTTCAAAAAAAATTCGAGTATTAAATGCCGAAATATTATGAGTTAAGTAAGTGTTTTTGAACTCATTTGGGCTTTAAAATAAGTACTTTTTTGATTATATTAAAAGGATGTCAGTGTAAGAGCTATAAGCCCAAGTATTCATTGAATTAATATAAAATTACTAAAGATTAATAATAATAAGCCCGGTAAACGGGTGTTTTTTTTTTTTTTTTTTTTTTTTTTAAGTGGGGTTTAACGTCGCTTTCAACTGCCATGGTCATATCACGACGGGGGTTTTACCCTCCATTCGCAGGAAACTCACAAACCTGCTACTCAGATTGACCTCACCCAGCCTGAGTGGGGCCGGGAAAAGCCAGCGTCACGAGAATTAGAATTTGAATGGTCACCCATCCAAGTCTTAACCTCGCTGGATGTCGCTTAACTTCGGTGTTCTGAAGGGAACCGGTGTATTCAACATGCCATCGACGCTGGCAACGGGTGTTTATTAACGGAGCTAGTACTATTTACAAATGTCAATACATAAACACAACAATAAAGGTAAAAATATGTCAAATAAATTTAAAAATATCAGATAATTATAGTAAATTAGTCAGCAATTATAATTATTAAAGTTATAATATTTTCAAGAAGTCCAAATGAGTTCTCCATTCAGTTACAGAAACAGATTATTTTTTATACATAAAGGTAAATATATAAAATATTTTAAAAATAATTATATTTTAGGTTTAAGTAAATGTGTGGACGTCTATTTTATTCGCATAAATGTAATATTAAAAATACCATTAACTTAATAATAAAATTAAATAAATCATCATATCTTATGGAATATAAAATAATAATTGAAGACATAGTTTACCTGATCTAATTTCGAGATTCTACAACTCTAAGGTCCGAATTATGAAACAGGATTAGATTAATCTAATTCAAAACAGCCAGTCTCGGTGGCGTAATGGTTGTGACTACTCTGTGCCCGTAGTCCAGAGATCTCGAGTTCTATCCCCGGTTGGAGCAGACTTTTCGAAGAAAATTCTGTTCCCTCCAAACACCTGAGTCTGGCATTTCCGGCCCTACCCTGGTTGGGTGAAGTTAATGTGGGTAGCTGGTACGATTTCCAGCGAATGGAGGGTAAAACCCCCGTCCTGACTACCTATCTCAATCAGGACGTTAAAACCAAATAGAATCAACTGGTCAAAATAGATCTAATTAGGTCGCAGTATTAATTGTTAGGGTTTCACTGAAAACCCTGCAACCAGATCAGATCTGATAATGATAATAAAAATTCAAAACATGAATAATCCAGTCCTGTTTTGCCCTTAACACGCCTTCCAGTGGGAGTTTCAAGCAATCACAGAGCATTTATATCAGCTGTTATGTGATAGTGGCTTGGATTAACAAATCCTAGATATTTAATCCTGTTTCATAATTTGGGCCTAAATATCTTGGATTTGTTAATCCAAGCCACTATCACTTAACAGCTGATAGAAATGCGCTGTGATTTGTTGAAATTAACACTAGAGGCCGGGATAGTGTCCACCTAGAATAATTAGTGATTGCTAAAGAAGGTACATGAAGCTGGCAGCACCTTTTAAAGCACAAAATTAAGTAGCCAATTTATTTATTTGTCCTTTTTTGTAATTTAATTTTTTTGCACAATTAGCTTGGGAAAAAAATCATCTAATCTTATCATGTTTCATAATTCGGCCCTTAACCTGTACTGTCTATTTTGTTACATGGCTTGTATCGTCCGTCTGTGAGACGGCATAAAATATAAAGGCCCTGGGCCACCCCCCCAGTCGTCCGACCACTAAGAAATGTCTTGTGCTGCGTCCTTAGATATATAGGATGTCCCAATGTCCCATTAAAAACGAGACATTCATGCAAATATCTCGACAACCAAAACTTTTTGGAGGACAGCTGATGGTGAACTTCACAAAGGTTATTTCAAGGTCAACTTTACAATTTTAAATGGATCAACCTAAGTTGTGTTACTTTGATTCTATACAAGGTACAGGTTAACATAACAACATGGCAGAGATTGCCTCAGGCAATAATCACGCCCTCTGTCAATATTATTCTTGTCAACAAAGAGTTATTATTATAACACAGAAAATAACCCTTTTCCCGTCTGAGAGACGGACAATATAAGTTAAGTGTAAAATTTTATGGTTGTGGGATCAGTTTATTAGATAGAGACATCTAAATTTCTCCCATTCTTATGAGATGTCTGATTCGGTACATCTAAATTTCTCCCATTCTCTTGAGATGTCTGATTTGGTACATCTAAATTTCCCCTTTTCTTATGAGATGTCTGATTTGGTACATCTAAATTTCTCCCATTCTTATGAGATGTCTGATTTGGCACATCTAAATTTTCCCTTTTCTTATACGTACATACATAGGAATGAGAGTATAAGCGGGTTTTTTTTTAATTGGACGAAAAGCCTGAACAAGACCGAACGGTCAGCTCTGGTCAACCAAAATTTGAAGAATAAAAAAAAAGTGATTTTTGGGACTCTGGTTCGTTTACATTTTGATTTTTATGCACTTCTTCTTCTTCTTACTGAACCAAAAGCCATGACCGCTCGAACGGGCCGGTCCACTCCAGTCAGGATTTTTCGGTCCGGTCAAATAAAAAGAAGTGAATTTCAGTGACCAGGTCAGCTCCGGTTCGCTTCGTTCAAATTAAAAAAAAACCGCTTTCTGATATCTATTTATTAGGAACATTGATGGCAGAAATCAAAAAACCATATAGTGTCATTTACCTTCTTTATAGATGCAATTGCTTTATGTAGATTACTGTAGTTCTCTTCACATCCCTTTAGATTCTTTATATCATTTTATATTTTACAAAGTCAATTATTTAATTCGATCCTTTTTGGGCAATATACAATGGAAGTTAATATGTTCGCAACAACACAGAGAGAAGTATCTATCGAGACAAGACACATTATAGTGTCGAAACCCGATTCTTTTTTCAAAAGTTTCAAACCAAAATTACCCATTTGAAAATTCAACCCTCTTTCTTACAACCCAGATTTTATTAAAAAATATGTATTACTGAAGGATATACCCTTAAAATAAAATACACTTATTTTTAAGTTTTGGAACCAAGAGTTACCTGTAAGATAAATATTTTATTGTTTCCAAGATACAATTTATTGACCTGAGTGAAGATATTTATTATTATCATTATTATTAAGTGAAATAAATATATAATACCAAAATCCTTCATCTTGAGAATTAACGTGAGACACTCTGTTTTCATTTTACAAATAGTTATCATATTTGTGTTGATCACTTTCGTGATATCACAACTACTCAAACTCCCTTTACTAAATACACGCTGAAACCGGGACTTGAACCACCGACCTCCAGATTACAAGTCCACCGCCTTATCGATCAAGCTACTGAGGTCGGTTTACGAAATAAATAGCTAAGATCGGTAGCTAGCCTCTGTGGCGTAATGGTTGTGACTACTGTCCATAGTCCAGAGATCCCGAGTTCGATTCCCGGTTGGCGCAGGCTTTTCGACAAAATTATGTTCCCTCCGAATACATGAGGCTGCCATTCAAGGCCCTACCTAGGCGGGGTGAAGTTCATTTGAGTACCAGATTTGTGAGTTTCCAGCGAATGGAGGGTAAAACGCCCGTCGTGACATGACCATGCAGTTGAAAACGAGGTTAAACCCAGATTTAAAAAGTTGGTGATGTGACCATGCAGTTGAAAGCGACGTTTAACCCCAAAAACACTGCCAATTATGGACACAATACTTCCTCGTGATTGCTTCACATTGTAAACACGTGCCAAATTTGAGATTTTTTTAGAAAATTACTTGTATCTCTAAAACGGCTCAACCGATTTTCTTCAAATTTGTTTTATATGGTAGAATATTGTTTTTTATACATTCTAGATTCTACAAAAAATTCTGTATCGGTAAGTCGTGATCCTTATTTTTTGACTTCTTTGTCCAAAATTTCGGATTTTCTTAAATATCAGAGTCATATCATTATTAATTTAAAAATAAATATAAAAAGCCTATGTAAAATAATAATATGCATTACCATACAAAATTTCATCAAAATCGAGTGTACCGTTCACGAGATATCAGCGTTTAAGTAAAAAGTTAGTGGTCAGGCGCATGGTCTCTTTCACCAAGAACCGCTAGTACGAATTCGATGAATTTAAAATGGGACCATCTGCAGAATGTCTCCTAGATGTGTGCAAAATTTCATCAAAATCGGTAGAGTAGTTTCCGAGATTTGCGCGTTACAAGGAATCGTTTTAACAGACCGACAGACAGACCGACAGACAGACCGACAGACCGACAGACCGACGGACCGACAGACAGACACAAAACCAAATTTGCTCAGGAGGTTATGAAACGTCCAGAAATATGAAAAAAATTGAAATCGGAGCAAAAAAATATTTTTTTTTACAAAAACGAACACAATACTTCCGATTTCTAATATTAGAAATTTCTTGGAAGTAAAAAGCTTTGAAAAACATGGCATTATTAATTTAAATATGATCATAGCAGCGTAATTGGGTTGCACATTGCATAACTAGAATATTCACGGCGTATCTATTGTACATCGGTATCAAAATGCACATTGCATAACTACAATTTTCACGGCGTGCATACAAATTGAAATTTCCAAGGTTGTTTTTAGTTCCTCATAACAAACGATTTTTAGTGTATTAGAACATTAGAGTTTCCTACACGATTTTAAATACCTACCTAAATTTATTTTACAACATCAATGTATGAGCGCGCGATTAGCGCTCAGTGGTTAAGCACTCGCTTGCCATGCGAAAGGTCCCGGGTTCGATCCCCCTTGCCAACAAAAAAATTGTATTCTTAATTTGGTTACAGTTGTTTTTAAAGGGGTATTACGGTGCGCTCGTGTTGACTCAGCACCTTAACACGTTCGTTACCAAGCCAATTTTTTCAAGTTTTACGTAGGGACCAGGCGGTAAAGTTGCTGTTGCATCCTGGGGACCAAATTTTGGTCCCCAGGTTTTTTTTTGCATATTTGGCATCGTATTTGTACAAGAATCGATCCTATATCTGTTCTAATACTAACAACCTACCTCCAAAAGGCCATATATGGATGTCCGGTCCCTCGTTAAAATTTTGATAACAGCCACATGTGTGTTTTCGGTCCCAAAGAAAAACACAAAAACATCCACATATGGCCGTTCGGTAACGAACGTGTTAATGGAATTGTGTTACTTCTCTCCCATCAGAGGGATGGCCTACTACGGGATGGGCAAGCTACAAGCTAAAACAGACCACAAGCGTCTACAGTAGCTCCTGTTTCATGGCTAGAAATAAAAAAGGCTGTGAATCACTCATCTTTTTTTTAATGTTTTTTTTTTAATAATGACACCTAGGCTGAGTAGCAATAATTTAGAAGGGAATCCAATTTCAGTAGTAAAGAGTAAAATGTCCCGTAAAAATTTCATAGAACAGGGCCCAATATCAATAATATAATAACAATTAAATGTCAGAATTATTTTTCTCTCATCCATACTAATATCAGAAGTCTACAAAACAAAACATTAAATTTAGAAATATTTCTTAAGTCTCTAGCTCTAGGTAATCTTGATGTAATCTGCCTGACCGAACACTGGCAAACTGAAGATGCTGCCAGCGTTTGTCATGTCAATGGTTATGTTAGATCTTCTAACTTTAGCAGAAAATTAAATAGTAATAAAACCCACGTGAATCTCGGTGGCGGGTCATGCATTTACGTGAGAGAATCTCTAACTAATAATACAAGAGACTTACCTAATTTAACGTCACTTAGCCGTGATAAACAAATTGAAATCAGTGCAGTTCAGATTACACAAGATTACTCAAAAAACTCAATAATAGTCTGTGTGTATAGACCCCCGGGTGAATCAAACGTGGAAATCTTTTTTGATGTGTTTGAGGCTCTACTTGCTAAAGTGGCCCTTACTAAAAATGCTGATATCATTCTCGCTGGGGATTTAAATTTAGATTATCTCTCTGAATCAAAACATAAAAGTTTGCTTCATAATATTTTGCAATCTTTTAACTTGCATGTGGCCGTTGAGGATGTTACTAGACAAGGTACAACATCTGCTACCCAACTTGACTACATAATCACGAATGTAAGTAATTACGATAGCAAAATTATTCATACCGGTTTATCTGATCATGAAGCTCAATATATACTTTTAACCAGAGAAATATTAAATAAACAACAGGAGACCTCATTACGCAAGACCAGAATTTTAGGGTCCGAAAATTTGGAAAAATTAAATAATGAGCTTTATCAGGTAAATTGGTCATTATTGTACAACACTAGAGAATCTGAATCAGCAACCAATCTATTTCTAGAATTATTTCTTTCTTGTTTTGACAATGTTCTTCCACTGAAAGACTTCAAACCAAAGAAATCTAAACCATGGATTACGAAAGGTATTCTCAACTCTTGCAACCATCTCAAAACCTTGCACTATCTAAGATCTATTTCCGAACCAAACACAAAGTTAGTATTTAGAGGTAACACATATAACCTAAAATCATTTTATAACAAGTATCGGAACACATACAACAAAACAATTCTTAATGCTAAAAAACTCCATAATTCGCGAAAAATTGAAAGCTCAGACAATAAGATTAAAACAGCCTGGCAGGTGATTAAATACGAAACAGGTGAGCGTAGCTCGAGACAGGAATGTATACAGGGTGTCCCGTATACAGATGCAAATATTTTGAGGGTAGGTTCAGCCCACCGTGGACTATCATATGAGCGAAACTTGCAGTGGGGCATTTTGCTTCGTTAAAGAGTTATGGCCAAATCCCTGTTTTTCCCACAGGTCTAGAGGTCACTTAGATCGATGCACGTTTTTAAAGAAATGGTAGCCAGTAAGTAATTTTTGACTTCATGTATGGATAGTCATGCATATTTCCCTTGAAATGCAGTTGGTTGCATGAAAAAATATTGAAAGACGAGAGAGATATTTAATCATAAGTTCAATATTTTTCTAAAATTCGATTTTTCCCTGTTTTCCCTTTCGTGAATTTAGAGTACTTCTACAATTGCAATTCTGCGTATCACTAGGTAAAAAAATACCCTTTGCTATTTTGTTTCAATAAATACAAAGTTCTTTCAGACGCGTGAAGGAACGAATGAGCTACGCCTTATCAAACGGTACCAGAAGGAGAGAAACACATCTTTCAAAATTTGAATCTGGGCGCTATTGCATTTTGAAGAACACTCGATGCCTGAAGCGGTCTGTGTGACTATTTTTGTGCCAACTGCAAGTTATAAATGAAAATTTTCTGAGTACAATTAGTTCTATTAACCAACTATATCAATCAAATCTAATTGTTAAAATAACAAGGCGATCAATTTGTTCGGTGGAAGAGAAAGCCACAAGCTTTAAACCTCGCCCTTGGTTCGCTACATATTCTTTTGGGTTCTTTTCATTTCATGTCCTGTGTTGCAGAATGTATCATGTTTGTAGTTTATCAATAAACTACAAACATGTATCACTGTATCACCACCCTTGATCAGTCTTTGTTTATATTTATTTCACAAATTGTTACCATGTTCATTGTAAAAAAAAAAAATGTAAATAAAGCTTGGTCCAATTGTTTATAAAATAAAAATAAAGTATTAATAATAATAGTAACCTTAAGGTTGGATTTTCGAGTTTTACCCAAGGTTAATTTTCGGCACTCTTTGTTATGTTTTTGATATCATGATTGTGATAAACACAAAAATGATATTTTTAATTTTACTTCTAAAAATAAAATCATAATTTTTGTTGGTAGCGCAGAGTCTTTCTCCATGTGTATTCTTTTTCCATAATTACACCACTGGTTGCTGCTTTCGTTGCAGCCTCTCTCATTTTTCCTCATGATAACCCTGTGATTCCGTAACCCCATTCACATAAAAGTTCACACCGACCGACCACTGTGAATGATCAATTTCCCTCTGTTAAACATCCCAGAGCAGTGTATTTATACCTCAAATTACGCGCCAATTCTGTTAAAATTCAGCCAACTTTGAATTTTCCATCATGATTCAGAAGTGTTTTTTGAGCTTTGTGTGTACTGCGTTCCATGATCTTTAAAGTAATATAAATGAGCTTTCTTTTTTATAAAACTAAACATAATAGGGTATTTTTTTAACTAGTGATACGCAGAATTGCAATTGTAGAAGTACTCTAAATTCACGAAAGGGAAAACAGGGAAAAATCAAATTTTAGAAAAGTATTGAACTTATGATTAAATATCTCTCTGGTCTTTCAATATTTTTTTATGCAACCAACTGCATTTCAAGGGAAATATGCATGACTATCCATACATGAAGTCAAAAATTACTTACTGGCTATCATTTCTTTAAAAACGTGCATCGATTCAAGTGACCTCTAGACCTGTGGGAAAAACAGGGATTTGGCCATAACTCTTTAACGAAGCAAAATGCCCCACTGCAAGTTTCGCTCATATGATAGTCCACGGTGGGCTGAACCTACCCTCAAAATATTTGCATCTGTATACGGGACACCCTGTAGAATTAGAGAAGGATGGAGTGAAAGTGAATGTGAATGAGATTGCGGATGAGTTTGGTGAAGCCTTTGCGAGTGTGACTGAACAGTTTGGTCTGGTTGATAGAGGTGATAGTGATCACATGGGTATAATGTATGAGTGCATGAATGAATGTGAGGAAAGAGAAAAACTCTGCTTTGACCAAATCAACACAAATTCGGTTCGTAAAGCAATTCGAAACTTAAAAAATAAATCTAGCACAGATGTGTACGGGATTTCAGCTAAAATTATAAAACAATGCTACGAGCCTTTGCTTAACCCCCTAACCTACATTTTCAACATCATACTGGATTCTGGTATCTTTCCTCAAGGATTTAAACTAAACAAAGTGTGTCCGATTTTCAAGCGCAAGGGAAATAAAAAGTCCGTATCATCGCACCGGCCAGTAACGATCATCCCTCTTTTTTCTAAAATTCTTGAAAAAATAATGATTAGCAAGATCAATGATTATTTAGCTAAACACAATATCATTTCACCCTCTCAGTTCGGTTTTCAAGCTAAAAAATCAACAAGTGATGCTATTTATAATTTGACACAAAATATTTTTAACAGCATAGATAAAAAGAAAAAAGTAGTGGATATTTTCGAGGACCTTTCCCGTGCGTTCGACCTGGTGTCTTTTCGTCGCCTCCTGGACAAATTGAAGTTTTATGGGGTAAGCGAAATGGGCTTGAAACTTTTGGAAACATACCTCAATGATAGGTGGCAAAGAGTTGAGATACCTACACAGGATAACCACTTGTCGGACCCTTCCTCATATGAGACATTTGATACTGTTTCCCCTCCAGTGTTACTTAACTGTCTAGCTAATCATGACCCCACTAAACTGAAATCCCAGTGGCGACCCGTAAAATCGGGGGTCCCCCAGGGATCGGTCGTCGCTCCGACACTGTTCTTGCTCTTTATCAACGACCTCGCCCACTACATGAAACCAATAAAACTAACGCTTTTCGCAGACGACACTACAGTGTTTGTTGAAGGCGAAAAAATTGATGAAATCGTTAACTTGACCCATGACGCCATTTTAAAAATTGAACAGTGGCTGCAAGCAAACGGCTTGGTCAATAATATAGAGAAGACCGCTGGTATGATGTTTTCATGTAGGAACACCCTAGACAATACGGCCCAGAATTTTGATTGGGGGCACCAAATAAATTTTGTATCTAATGTCAAGTTTTTAGGTGTTACAATCGATCAAAACCTTAACTATAAGGAACATATTGAAATACTGAGCAAAAAACTCAATAAAGCATGTTTTTTAATTCGCTCACTTAAAGGAAGAGTCGCAAACAAAACTCTGCTTTCAGTCTATTTTGCGTACTTTCATTCTCATCTCAGCTACGGTATCTTGCTATGGGGAAACTCAGTTCACTGGGACCGTGTCTTTGTGTCACAAAAAAGAGCAATCCGCATCATTAAAAACGGATCCTACACAGCTCATTGTAGAGACTGGTTCCGTGAACTGAGTGTACTCACTTTACCTTCCCTTTATATTCTCGAAGCCCTAAAGTTCGTGAAAAGAAACAGTGCCCTTTTCGATGTGGTGGGCGAGGGTCCTTACAAAACCAGGTATCGAGCACAGAAATGCCAAACAGTAAAAGTCGAGACCCATAGTACGTCCAAGTATGAGAGAAGTGTCCGACATAATTGTGGTATCCTCTACAATGCCCTTCCAGAGGATATAAGAAGTTTGAATGAGAGAAAATTTCTAATCAAAGTTAAAGAGTATCTAATTGAGAATGCCTTCTATTCCCAACAGGAATTTATTCAATCATTTGCTTACTAGTCTAGTCGTTGGTTTTAGTTTTTGACATTTTCATGTCTTTGCTCTGGCACATAACCAAAATTATGTGACGAAATTGTGTAACGAAATTATGTAACGATATTATGTAACGAAATATCGAATTGTAAAGGGAGAGAAGTCTTCTAATATCGGATATCGATATTATGGTTTCGATATTATCGATATACCTAATATCGATATTTTCGTTTCGATATTGCAACCCTAAGAGAAGAGGGAAAGTGTGTGTCATGCGCACAATACGAAATTTGGTCAGTTGGGTTTTGGACCTTGAATAGTAAAGATGAAAATGTCGAAATGGTTGCAGACTCGTATGCAAGCGTTTTTTTTAAACAAAAATTTAACATTGCTTTCAACTGCATGGGCATATCAGTAGTCACGGTGGCAGTGAGTTAGCGCGCTAGGCATTGTACGCATGGTGACCTGGGTTCGATTCCCAGCGGGGTAGGAATTTTTTTATGTATACTTACACACGCAATAATAGGTACTATTGCATTTACATGTATGACAGTTGTACCTTTATATAAGAGAACTCATTTTTCTCTTTTTTTTTTAAATTAAAATTCTAGTCTTAAGTGTTTAGTGTTAGTTTAGTGTTTAGTCCTAAATGTTTAGTGTTTTGTAAAATCCAACATTTTGTTGTCAATAAATTATTATTATTATTATTATAATGTAATTTTATAATGGCGCCATCTAAAGCAACGCCGAGCTAGGCTAAGATTTGGGTAAAATATTCCTACCATATATGAACATAATATACAGGGCAGCCATAACGTATCTCAAGAACGGCTGAGAATATAGAAAAACGCAAAAAACCCGTATTCTCTTATTTTTTGAGGGATTAAGTTTTAGCAAAAATAAGCTGAACTATCTGTGTTTAAAACCCTTTCTGCGTTTCGCTTAACTATCTTTTATTATCAGAAAATCTTTTACTATCAGAGAGAAAAAAAAACTACAAAATCAATTTTGTAAATTAACTAAAAAAACTTTTTTTGTTTATTTTTCAAATCTTTTGATTAGAACAATATAGGAAATGAGATTTAATCTAGTCTAGGAAAAGTACACGGAAATACCAAAAACCGAAAATAAATCAATGTTATACAATATTAATAAGTTGTTTTTTTTTAACAAGGCGATAATGAGGTTTAATTATGAAACAGGATTAGGTTAACAAATTCTACGCAATCTCTTAATACGCCCTCTGGTGGAAATTTCAACAAATCATACCGCAACAAATCATTATATCAGTTGTTAAGTGAAGAAGAATATTCTCAACACCCTTTGAAGATGGCGCTGGCATTTAACTTATATGTGTCTTTTAAAACATATATTCTTATTTATAATTTTTAAATATATTTTGGATTACAGTTGTTAAGTGGATTAACAAATCCTAGATATTTAATCCTGTTTCATAATTCAATCCTAAGCGCCGTAAAAATCAGGGAAACTTTTTTGGGATTCGTACAAAAATAAATATGGCAACTCGGATACACAAAATACGACACTTCTAACAACGCAGTCGGGATACGCATGCTGGCTGGTAGCTCAAAGAAGGCATGAACTTTCCTCCACCATTCGAAGGGCTAAATAAATAGAATGGTATAATAATAATAATAATAATTCCATGTCCGTGAGGTAGACACAGATACCTATAATATAGGTATAATATTATTACATTATTACAGACACCTATAATATTATTACAGATATAATATTATTACAATAAAATAATATAATATTATTAGATTATTACAGATACCTATAATATTATTACATTGCTATGAGCATTGGATGAACGCCCAGGTCCAATGTCTGGGCTCATGTCCATTGATTTTAACGTTCTTTTTTTGTTTGTTTTTAGTTGTGCAGGACGGGGGGTTTACCCTTCATTCGAAATGTACCAGCTCACCCACAGTAACCTCACCCAGCCTGGGTTGGGCCGGAAACGCCCATAGAACGCTGTGATTGATGGAATCACCATGCGTATCTTGACTTGACAATTAATAAAAGATTCTAATTTACAGGAACTCCTATTTGACTAACAGGACCTAATAGGTAGAAATGGACTGAACCCAATAAGTTTCAAAACAGTCAAATTAAAGAGCATCTCCATACAGTCAGACCTGGATATGAGATTAACCTTGATATAGTAATACTATCGCCTTATTTATACTGCCCGATTAGGACTATTAAGTCCCGTTATTCCAGCAGTAAGCCCAAGACATAATATTATTATGTGGTAAAAATCCCAAATGGGAGGATAACTTGTCATGTTCCGGCTGGGTTTCGAACCCGCAACCTCTGGATTACCAGACCGCTCAGCTACCGGAAGAGATAAAAGAAACCTGGATAGAAGAGAACTTCCGGTAGCTGAGTGGTCAAGGTGGCGGTCTGGTAAGCCAGAGGTCGCGGGTTCGAAACCCAGCCGGGACATGACAAGTTATCCTCCCATTTGGGATTTTTACCACATAATAATACGTCTTGGGCTTACTGCTGCAATAATGGAACTTTAATAGTCCTAATCGGGCAGTATAAATAATAGGCTGGGCCGAAAAAAGCGAATTTTTGAATCGAGAATTTTAATAGCAAAAAAAAGTTGCAGCATGGTCAGACGTTTCCAAAAATATAACTTTGGTCGAAATTGGATGTTATCTTCTACTGCCGCAAAGCGGTTGAAGTTTGGCGAAACAGTCGAAAAATGGCATTTTGGACCCCACTTTGAGAAAATAAAAAAAATAGCAGATGAACATCTAAGAAGCTCAAATTTGTTTCAAATTACTCAATATGTGTTCTAATTTTATTTTTAGACTAAAAATAATGAGCTTTTTGAGCTCTGTTCTGTATACAGGGTGATCCAAAATCATGAAGTACCACTTTTTCAGGTGATTTATATGGGGTATATTATGTTCATATTTATTGAATTATTTGAATTAATCCTTCGATATTGGCAATTAAAATCATCAAATATTAAATATATGATAGTGCTGGACAGTCTGGATGATATTTGCACTCTTCAGATATACAGGGTGGTCAATTTTTTCATAAATTATGATGACTTTTTTATGTAATTAGTTCATGGTTTTTTTTGTACATTACAACCATGTAAATATTATGCTAAGAACTTTTTAGGGGCATAAAATATTAATAAGGATTATAAAAAGGATAATAAGACAGTCTCTTATCCAAAATATTCCGTATGGAGCCCAGGTGATTGATGGAAAGTCTTGGGTGGAAGGAAATTTTCACCCAACACAGTGCACCTTGGGAAATATCTCGTAGTAACATTGGAGTGGCAGCATAAACAATAGTAGATCAACAAATTATGTCTACATAATAATTATAATGATATAGTTGATCGATAAGGCGGCGCACTTGTAACCTTTAAGATGGAATTTGGTGGTTCAAGTCCTAGATTCAGCGTAGATTTAGTAACTCGATTATGAGTAGTTGTGATATCATGAAAGTTATTAACACAAGTATAGTAACTTTTTTTAAATGATTTAGTTTTTTGCTAATCAGTAGAAGTTCAGTAAATTTGCTTACATTTCTTTAGACACTAAATACAATCTCTTCCAATGATTTTCCACTGGGCACAGTAGCCAAAATAGATGTAACGTTCCCTCGCTATTCAGCGAGAGAAAAGCCATTGTTTCAGGTACATTTTTGCCTTTGAGCTACCAGTTGTTGTTGTTAATTTGTCACCAATACCCAAGTGATTTGCATTTTTCTAATCTGAAGGACTTACCTACTTTATTTTTTTATGAAACCACAATTGGCATGAAAGACCAGCATAATATACATATGATATATTTTATGAACCCATTTGGTTATTTTTGCCAAATCATAACTTTTTTTCCCAATGGAAATAGGTGTAATGTATATGTATGTACAACCTCAGAAATCCATTCGCCATTATAAGCCATTAAAACTCTTAAATTGCAGAGAGACTCAAAGAACTAGGTCGGAAAGATATCAAAAGACGCGATATAAAAAAAATCGTTGTTGGGAGGGTTCGGGAGAGCTTCGTCGCTTGGTGTAGCCACCTAATACACATGGTAGCTAGACCTTATATAGTTATTTTAATAATAATAATGCAGGAAATAGAATGGTCAAACTATAAGGTAAAATTGCAACAACGATAAGGGAATAAGTTCCCTATACAACATATTTCACAAGGTGCATTGTGTTGGGTGAAAATTTCCTTCCACCCAAGACTTTCCATCAATCACCTGGGCTCCATACGGAATATTTTGGATAAGAGACTGTCTTATTATCCTTTTAATAATCCTTATTTATATTTTATGTCCCTAAAAAGTGCTTAGCATAGTATTTACATGGTTGTTATGTACAAAAAAAACCATGAACTAATTACATAAAAAAGTCATCATAATTTATGAAAAAATTGACCACCCTGTATATCTGAAGAGTGCAAATATCATCCAGACTGTCCAGCACTATCATATATTTAATATTTGATGATTTTAATTGCCAATATCGAAGGATTATTTCAAATAATTCAATAAATATGAACATAATATACCCCATATAAATCACATGAAAAAGTGGTATTTCATGATTTTGGATCACCCTGTATATAGAACAGAGCTCAAAAAGCTCATTATTTTTAGTCTTAAAATAAAATTAGAACACATATTGAGTAATTTGAAACAAATTTGAGCTTCTTAGATGTTCATCTGCTATTTTTATTATTTTCTCAAAGTGGGGTCCAAAATGCCATTTTTCGACTGTTTCGCCAAACTTCAACCGCTTTGCGGCAGTGGAAGATAACATCCAATTTCGACCAAAGTTATATTTTTGGAAACGTCTGACCATGCTGCAACTTTTTTTTGCTATTAAAATTCTCGATTCAAAAATTCGCTTTTTTCGGCCCACCCTAATAAATAAGGCGATATTATTATTATAATTATTAATATTATTGGATCTAGGTTTGACTGTATTAAGGGTACGATTATAAATCACAATAATCAGGATGATAAATTAGTAATCAGCTGATAAGTGCTGTTTGTGTGTTAAAGACATACTTTTGTAAGTTAACCAATGACTGAAATTAAAGTGTTGATTAAATAAAACCAATTGGTTAGTGTAACAAATTGATAAGAGCAGCCTTAGGGTTATACAATAAGGGGAGTGTTTCTTAAATGAAAGAGGAAGACAGAAAATTTCATATCCAATAGAAAAGATAATGATTTTGTAAGAATATCGAAAATTAATTAACGATTACTAAAAAATCGATTAAGTTGTATGTGTTTTTGTAATGGTAACGGAAATCAATACTACCGAAAATCGATATTACCGAAATAATCGATTAATTATTATAAAGAAATCATTCTTAAACCGATCTCAACTCTTCAAATTCTCAGATCTAAGGCATTAACTTCGCCCCGGATTACAAAACAATTGTTATTAAAAATTAATAATGTTCTTTTTTTTTGTACATATTTGTATGTTTTTATTTATCGATAAAATTTGTTGTTGTTGATTGTTTTGTAAAAAAAAAAGTGTAAATAAATAAATAAGACACTCAGAACTGAGCGAGCGCCAATAAATTCAAAAACACTCCCCCTAGAATTACTAACTGGTTACCTCTACATAAAGTTAATAAAAAAAACCAATAAAAATTATTTATTTCAAAATATAATAAAATTATTTTGGAGTGAAATAGATGCTGGAATATTTTTTACAACACTTACAGTTTGGAAGTAAAATAAGGTTCAAGTATTTTTTTTCTTCTTTTTTCATTAAGTATTTCTACAAATAAAAAAATACTTCCGATAGAAATTCTGAATGTCCTATTATTTCAAACTCCATTCTTGTTCAAGAAAAAAGATAAGAAATACAAGACTTTCCTTGTGACTATTTTTGAAAATATATACGGTCCGAATAGTTTTTCATACAATAATTGTAATTCTTACACTCAAGATTCAAAAACTCCGCACTTCTAAATCCTATAATTTCCAACAATTTTAAAGTTTGGACTAGATTTTGAGTGTGACATAAGAACGTACAATTTATTTCAACACGAACTATAGGACATACACTTCATTCAAAGATTTTTTGAGAGGGATGGCTGCATTCCCGCTCTGAATGGCCAGGCTCAAACTTTGAGTGAGCTAGCATGCTGCTATCATGGACAATTTGTTCACCAATGATTTTATTGGATCGAATTTTAATGTCTCAAAATTTGTTCAAAAATATGGCTGTTAAAAAAAAACCACATGTAATTTTATATACATGACTAAAAATTTACAAATAATATGATTGGAATAGAACTAACGCGTCCTACTTTAACAGTCAAAATAAACGAATACACTTAACAATAGTTTCGATTGAATTTTGTGGCCCTGGGTTAACCCAGTATGAATACTTTTTCTTGCTAGTATATCATAATGTTTCAACATTTAACGATGTTAAAAATATACAAATATAGTTCGGATAGAAAAGTCCTACTTTAACAGTCTAACAGTTATCTAAATTAACGAATACACTGAAAAATAACGCTATTTAAATAATTATAAATAATTTGATCAACATTTAAGAAAGGTTTAGACAAGATTAGGGCTTTAACACGTTCGTTACCAAGCCAATTTTTTCAAGTTTTACGTAGGGACCGGGCGGTAAAGTCGCTGTTACAATGTTGCATCCTGGGGACCAAATTTTTTTTGTTGTTGCATATTTGGCATCGTATTTGTACAAGAATCGATCCTATATCTGTTCTAATACTAACAACCTACCTCAAAAAGGCCATATATGGATGTCCGGTCCCTCGTCAAAATTTTGATAACAGCCACATGTGTGTTTTCGGTCCCAGAGAAAAACACAAAAACATCCACATATGGCCGTTCGGTAACGAACGTGTTAAAACGGTGTCTTGTTTTGAAACTGACCCTTAAGAGCTTCTGAGAGATGCTTTTGACTAGGCTATCAATACCATGCTTCACATAACCACACTGCCGATCTCACTTCTCTGTCTCGAGGCTGCTGATCTAACTTCTCTCCTGCAGCAAGGTATGCAGACTCTTCTTTATCTTTATCACTATCCAGGGCTGCTGATTTACTTCTGAGAGCTACTCTTGATCATTTTATCAAAATCGAGAGTTGCTGATTTAACAATACACTATCGAGGGCTAGCTGTTCTTTATCAGGTTGTCAACGCCATGTTTCACTTAGCCACACTACTGATTTAAGTTCACTGTCTAGGGACTGCTGATCTAACTTCACTCCTGCAGCAGGGTATACACACTCTTCTGAGAGCTGCTCTTGATCAAGTTATCAATGTCAAGAGTTGCTGATCTAACTTCACTGCTTAGGGTATGCTGATCTACCTTCGCTGTGTAGCTCCATTGCTGATCTAACTTCATTGCTGATCCAACTTCACTCCTGCAGCAGGGTATGCACACTCTTCTGAGAGCTGCTCTTGATCAGATTGTCAATGCCATGCTTCAGCACGTGAATTTGTTCGTCCACTTCGTTCAGACACGACCTGAGACTGTTTAACTCCTGGAAATGGAAACAATGGACATGTTTCAGTGATGATAGTAAAAAGTATCGCCTTAATTATACTGCCTCATGAAGTAGTCACCGTGACCGAGTGAGTTAGCACGCTAGGTTGCACGCATGGTGACCTGGGTTCGATCCCTAGCGAGGCAGAATTTTTTCTGTTCTGTACTTGTATGTTCAAGTTTTATGTCATCGGTTGTATGGAATATTACGGCAGTATGTATACAAAATGTCAATATAACCACCACAAAGGAGCAAAACTGACCAGTTAGAGGATAGTTTGCAGTTAAAAACATACAAAAACAGGAACTCAGAAAACAGGTTTTAATAAAAAGGTTTAGTACCAAGATAACTTGGCCAAAAACAAGATATCACTGCATTCTTTTGCTAAAACTTTTTGGATGGGAGTTTTGGAACATGGCCCTTTTCCAACGGTAGTTTTTTGTGGGATATAGTATTTTTGTTAACCTTATTAATGTTTTTTTAATAACTTTTTTATGTTATCAAGGGTTCTTCCCGTAGTAAAAAAAAGTACAAAAATATGAGAAAAAAAAATTGAAATTGGAGTAAAAAAAATACTTTTTTTTTTACAAAAACTAACACAATACTTCCGATTTCTAATGTTCGAAATCTGTCGGAAGTAAAAGCATGTTTAATCTATTTTTTTCTCTTAAAAGCCCTTCAAAGCTTAGGAGAAGGAAGTACCTTTGTATAAATGTTTCTTTATAAAGAAAATAAATAAATAAACTATTTTAAAAAAAAGTATAAGTATAAGTAGTGCTTTATTTAGATTGTCAGCGCAAGACAGGTAGTCCCATTATGCCAACAGTTTAAGTTTAACAAAGCACCTCTTTATTTATTTGAGTATAAATACAATGTATTTATACTCAAAAAATAAAAACAACAACAACAACAATGTAAATAAAATAACAATTGGAGAGTAAAGATAATAGAAAACAAGAAAAGGAAATAATAGTGGAAGATAGTATAACAACAATAGTAATTATAGTAGTTCAAAGAAAAGCAAAATGGAAAAAAAAAAAAATCACAATAGTACTCACTTTGAACAGCTTAGCGCTGGGAGGCACGGAGGGAGGCCGCCTCCGAGGCTGCTCCTCCTCCTCCGTGGTGTTGAGAGAGTCTGAAGACTCGGTGGAGCTGCGCACATCCGCGCTCAGGTTGATAGAGACGCGCTTCATGTTGGGCGTCGTCTTGGACTGGCTCAGACCGAAAGGTCTCGGGGACTGACTCGGAGCGAAAGGTCTCTGGGACTGACTCGGAGCGAAAGGTCTCTGAGAGGAACTTTTAGCGTTGAATGTCTGCTGGGGACTTTTCTCGTCTGGATTCTGGAAGGGGCTTTTGCCGTCGTTGTGGTGAGGGCTGTCTTTGGTAGAGCTGGTGAGTCTGGAAGCGTGTAGCGTCAGAGAGGTGGGACGCTCAGGACTTGAGTTCACGAGAACTTTGGTTGATCCTGGGGGAGAGGATTCGATATTAGTTGAATATTAAAAAATATTTAAAAAAATCTTAGAAGCTTTTATCATTAGATTCATTAGCTTTGGAAAAGAACCTTTGTAAAAATCCAATATTGTCAATAAATAAATAAAATGTTTAAAAAAAAAATCATGTATTTATGTACAATATAACACCATTTTTACAAAATATTTCCTCCAAGTCTGAACAACGAGGCACTGTACCCATCACAGCTGCCGTATTTCCTCTCTAGATTTCTGGCCGCATTTCTATCCTCTGCTTCAAAAAGGATATAAATTATATTCACTGACGAGTCATCTTAATGTACATACATAGAATACATAAATACATATTACGAACCCTGTACTTGGATGTTCGGGGTCCACTCATACCTCGTGAGGAAAAATGAGTAGTTACTTATTTGAGTAACATTACCAGAGTAAAAAGAAATTAATGTAATAGAATAATTCGAAAAGTGAAGGAGTCTTTTAGTAATGCTGCGCTACCCACACTAAATTGTGAAGAGGCCTTGTGCTTCACCACAAATAAAATCATACATACATTACTTGGTTTCTACTAGTCAAATGAGATTACCTACCGGGACAGACAGAGTGGCACGCAATTGCTTAAAGGATAAACAGAGTTTTGCATTGTAAAGGGATATGACCTCACCTGAGCTGTCTCTGCTAGCGGAAGCACTTCTCTTGCTCACATCCTGCACCACCTTGGTGCCATCCGCCGCCTCGTAGATGTTCAGCACCGTGATCTGCTTCACCGGTGGCTCTCTCACCTCTTCCACCGGTGGCTCCCTCACCGCACTCTTCTCCGGGGGACACAGGTTCGAGTTAATGTCCCAAACACTTCCGGATCGTCGACTCTGCTTGATCGAATGCTCTGCTGACGTCAATAGATCGGACTGGTTCGCCAGATTATCGGTCGAATGATTCGTCGCACGGTCAGTCAACCGGTCGGTCGATTGATTGTTCAATCGGTCGGTCAAGTGTTCGCCGATGTTGATGTAAACCGTCGACCGTTTGATGTCGGGCGACGTTTTCGATCGGCCCAGATGGAAGCTGGAGTCGAGCGTTTTGAAAAAGGTTCGCGCAGACTCGGGATGGTTCGGACTAGAGTGGGCGGGACTTGCGTCGGAGGGAAGGTAGGAGAGGGTGGTGCTCTTCTGAAGGGGGAGGGGACTAGAGGCAGCCGCGTAGACAGCGGAGGCGGATTCGGAGCTCTCGACGCCTGGCAGAGAGTCCTGCCACCGCTTTACCTGGGAAGGAAAATTATTTTCGAATGAATTTATAATTTTAGTGTTTGTGAGTGTTTTTTTAATGAGTTTATACCCGGTGCATAAAATTGTACTAACGGGATTAGCCTTATTAAAATCGTCAACAATTAAAATGTCAAGATATACAATGAAATTAATAAAGTTAAAAGTCAAGTTAATAATACATAATAACACAAATACCAAGGAACAGTACATAAATACAAGAGATTAACATATGAGAACATTGTTTTTTTTTTTTTTGAAACCATGAAACAGCAGCTTATGTAAGAATGTCCCGGTAGCTCAGTGGTAAACACGGCACTCTGTGAATCCAGAGGTTGCTAGTTCGAAACCCAACCGGGACATGACAAGTTTTCATTAATATTATAATTCTGTAGACATGTATGGTCAGTGTTGTGGCTTGCCCGTGGCTACGAAATGTAAAAGGCCGTGACACACTCATACTTTAAAATTTTGAGAGAAAAAAACATCTTTTTAACAACATTTTAGAAATAAACCGTTCGAAGAGTCTACATCTCGCACACATGTGTGGAGAAAGACACAAAATAATAACGAGACGAGAGACTATATTAGGTGATAATTAAATAATAATCATTACTAAAAATAACATCAGTGGATTGATGTAATAATTATCATTATGAAAAATAAATTATAATTATAATAACAAAAATTAAAGAAATGATAGGAGGACACGAGAGGAAATAGCTGGCATTAAATTAAGTATAACGTGAAGGTAGAGCGTGGCGCACTCAGTCAGTGGCGGATGGTCAATCTGAAGGCCGGTGGTTCAAGTCTCACCTTAACCAAAAAAATACACAACCAATCATGGACACAATACACAACCAATCATGGACCTCGTGAATGGTAATCGAAATTTTCAACTTTTATTATCGCTAGAATCAGAGATTTTTTACTGAATCACTTGTATTTATGAAATTTCTCAACCGATTTTCTTCAAACTTGTTTTAAATGGTAGCATACCGTTTTTTTTCTACATTCTAGATTCTACAAAAAATTCTGTATCGGCAAGTCGTGGACCTTATTTTTTTACTTTTCTGTCCAAAATTTGTAATTTTTTTAAATATCAGAGCTCAATCATTTTATCGAAAAATTAAAAAATATAAATACAAATACACTATGTATAACACTGACACGCACATACATGCAAAATTTCATCAAAGTCGGGTGTACCGTTCAAGAGATACAAGCGTATAAGTAAAAAGTTAGTGGTCAGGCGCATAGTCTCTATCACCAAGAACCGCTAGTGCGAAGTTGATGAATTTAAAATGGGACCATCACTCTTTTAGATAAATGGAATAAAATCTGTTTCACTTAGATTAAGAGGAAGCAGATACAAGGCTAGAAGTTTCAACATGGAAGATGGAGCCGGGGTGCCTTATCATGAATTTAAAAACTACATAATTATGTTATTTTTATGTTATAATAATTTTAATATACATAGTATAATGTTGAATTTACGTTATATATATCTACAATACGTCTCCTATGTTTTGAAAGTACAAAAACTTGACTCCACACCTAAAACAATTCCATTAACATCTTCTGCACTGCAGCTGACAGGCCGTGAGTTATGCTCCCTCTCACGTATTTGGCACCCCGCCCATCGAGTTTTGAGAAGACAATCATAGTCCCGTCTTTACGACTTTATGTTACCCATCCCCGAGATCATCACCGCCGATGATGATGTTATTATTTTGTTCATGTCCTCAGTAGCTTGATCGATAAGGCGGCGGACTTGTAACCTGGAGGTCGGTGGTTCAAGTCCCGGATTCAGCGTAAATTTAGTAAAGCGAGTTTGAGTAGTTGTGATATCACGAAAGTGATTAACAGAAATATATAATAACTCATTATTATTGGTTGGGTATTATTATCACTGTTATTTTTATTTATTTATTTTATCATTTATTTTCAAAAAAAATTTAAACGTTGATTTCAACTGCCCGAGTACGGTTGGAAATCCCAGCCTCTCGTGTTTGGCGGGAAAAGAATTTTCTTCAAAAAGTCTGCCCCAACCGGGAATCGAACTCAGGATCTCTGGACTACGGGCAGTAGTCACAACCGTTACGCCACGGGGGCTGGAAGAGGCGGATGATGGGGACGTATGAGTTGACAGCATCTGTTTTGTGTTTCCTTTTCTTCCAAAATAATATGATATGCCCATGAGGCATGAGAATTATGTGTCGAGTCGATTTTTTCTTCCAAAATATCATATATGAATGAAGATAGGCAAATTTATTTTTATTTTTAGTTTTAGTCCCAGTTTTATTTTTAGAAAATTTCAGAATCATTGAAATTGAGCATTACCTATAACCTCGCCTGGTGGTTGACTTCCAATAAAGAGTGTTTTTATTATTATAATCTTCTCCAGGAGAAATTCTAAGATTATAATAATATAAAACTTGAGTAATTTTTCAAAAAATGAAAAAAAAAAATCACCTGAAAAAAAGTTTTGTTTAACGCGCTAGTCTGGTAATTCAGGTAGCGTAGGGATCCGTTGGTTCGAATCCCGTACAGTGCATTAATTTTTTGTCAATAATTTGAGTTTGTGTCCACATAATAATAAGACTCTGAGGGTTAGGTGGTAGAAAATGCTTTGAGAATCAATCTCGCCAGGTTACCTTCCACTAAAGATTGTTATTATTATTACTATCCAGGATCACGCAATCTAGGGTACTCAAGGAGACAATAAATAAATAAATAAATGTGTTTCTTTGTGTTATTATATCACAATTTTAGTGGGTAGCGCAGAATAATAGGACTTTTCCATATCTTTTAATATCCTAATATCTTATTTTTGCCTATGAATCCGCCACTGGTCGCTGCTCACATTAAAGCAGCTAATCATTTTTCCTCACGAGGTATGAGTGGACCCCGAACACCCAAGTACAGAGCAGAAAAAATTCTGCCCTGCTCGGGATCGAACCCAGCCTAGCGCGCTACCTCACTCGGCCAAGGTGACTTCTATTCAAGGAGACAAGGAACCGATGGATAATGAGATTACCGTAAAGTGAAGCATATACTCACAAGGAAACAATGAACCAAGTAACAATAGTGAGGCCATATCGGGTCCCGACACTATATTTGGCGCATCAACAATGATATTGATCATAAGATAGTACAATATACAGAGTGTAATTTTTCGTAAAAGAAAAAAAAATATTCGCTTGAAAAAAAAAAGTTTTCAACTAAAAAATAAACTTGAATTTGTCGAAAACTGGTGAAAATGGTTTTCATCTCTTTGTATATTATAATTTATTATTGAGTAAATTTCTTAAGTAATTTTTTTTTTTACATTGTTAGATCTAATCAGGAATCTTACTATTTATTATAACTAAACACCAAACACTTTGTACATATTTGTATTCAAAACTGAGTTATTATTTATTTCGTATCTCCGTTAGACGGCATTTGTTGAAAAATGAGCCGAGATCTTTTAGTTTGAGAATGTCTCCTTCAGTTGATTCTGAAATTTTCTAAAAAAAAAACTTGAACACCCTGTATACAGGGTGTTTCAGAAAAGAGTGCTCTTATTTTAACCACATGTTATATGGACAATTTTAGGAGGGGGCTCTAGTCTATAAGAAAAAAGGAGAAGAAAGTGCCTTCATAAGGGACATACACGCCTTTAAAGGTTCTTTAAAAAAATCTAAGATTTTGAATGACGCCTTGCTTGTTAGATTTATTGAAACGCGGAAAAAAAATCGACTCCCAATACAAGATGACCCTGTTATTTTGTTGTGAAAATCAAGGTCATTGCACTCTCAGGGGCGGTCACAGGAGGGTTGACTAATCTATCTCCCTTATGAAGCACTTTCGCTCTTTTTGTTATAAACTTGACCATTCCTAAAATGGTGAATACAACCCGTGATTAAAATAAAGGCACAATTTTCTGAAACACCCTGTATATTTGGTACACATACTTGAAGTGACGGTAATTATAATATAAGACGTGACATTATGCAAATCTATTCAAAGATTGAGCACCTTATTTGGTACTACCAAAGAAAAAACTTTTGTTTGGACTAGGTGTACGAAATTGACAACATGTTGATCTTAGCGTGAACAATTGACAAGTTGTTGGTACATGGTTCAGTTATCTAGAGGCCCGACAATGAAGTTTATCTCTCTTATCAGTTTACTCGAATAGCTCAGAGCGCACGAATAGCTCAGTGGTTAAGCACTCTCTTGCCATGCGGAAGGTCCCGGGTTCGAAACCCCGCGCCGACAAAAATGTGTATTCAAAATTTGGTTACAGTTGTTTGTAAGGGATACCTTCCGGTGTGCTCTTGTTGACCCAGCACCTAATTGGGAAGTATCGTGTCATTTCTCGCCCATCAGAGGGGAGGCATACTACGGGATGGGCAGGCTACAACACAGAACACAAGCGTCTACAATAGCTCCTGTTTCATGGCTACGGAATTGAAAATGCTGTGAAACTATTGAAACACTCACCCTAACAAAAAAATATTTTAAAATATACTGTAAATCCCTAGATAACCTTTAAAATATATCATACTTTTTACCTTTTGTTATTTCTTTAACTTTAATTTATTTGGATTTAAAATGGTGAAATATGAAAATGATCAATTTCATGTATGTACCTACTTGTACAGGTGATTTTGAAAAAAAAAAAAAAAGACCTTGAGAAAATGAAGAAAAAAACTGACCTTGAGAATGGGGTCGTCACGTGGTAGGTTGAGCTTCTTCCGACAGGGGGGCACGGGGGGCGTACGACTAGAGCTGCGGGAGGGCGGAGCTTGGCTGCTGTTGGCCACGCCTCCAGGCTTGCTGCGGGAGGCTTGTGACGAGAGAGACTGAACGGGGGAGAGGCGGCGCTTAGCAGAGGAGTGGGGGTGTGACCTGGGGGGAGGAGTCAAGTGGTTGCACTGGTAGTCAAGTGGTTAAGGTGCTGATCTGGTAATCCAGGTAGCGTAGGGATCCGCTGGTTCAAACCCCACCCAATGCATGATTTTTTCCTCATTCATTTGAGTTTGTGACCACATAGTAATAATTCTCTCGATGGCGATGGTTAGGTGGGAGAAAATGCTTTGCGCATTAACCTCACCTGGTGGTTATCTTTCACTAAAAGAGTATTATTATTTATTTATTTTATTTTGAAAAGGTAATTGTGACCTGGAACCGCTTTCGCATTACTTCAGGGCACTTTGCCTTTACATCCATGGCATTCCGGAAAAGGAAAAACTCGGTTATAATTTTTCCGCTCCGGCCGGGATTCGAACCCGCAACCTCCGGGTCAGCAACCAATGCTCTTAACCACTCAGCCACGGAGGTCGGTTCTGTTTGCTATTGGCTAGTTGAAGACGGGCCCGACCACTTACCTCTCTGCATATCGCCTATGATGATGGTGACTCCTGGACTTCCCGACACTTGAACTACAAGCCTCGTCCATACACTGACCACTCCGGTTTTTGCCCGAACCACACGACAAAGGCTCGTCCACACCTCGAGCTAGCCTGGCCTTGTTAGAGCTGTAGGACAAAGGTTCATCCACACCTTGACCTAGCCTCGCTTTGTCAGAGCTGCAGGATAAAGGCTCGTCCACACCGCCCCGTGTATAGGACAAGGGCTCGTCCACACCACTCCGTGTCTTGCCGGCATAGCAGGACAAGGGCTCGTCCACACCACTCCGTGTATAGGACAAGGGCTCGTCCACACACTGCAGGGACGTGGCGAGGGGGGACAGGGTGACCTGATGCTTCAGGTCGCTGATGGTTTCGTTGGCACTGGTCAGCTTGTTGTTCAGCTCGTGGTACTTCACCTGTGATGGAATTCATATATAATATAGTATACACTAGGGGACTATAAACAGCGAGTAGACCAGCAGTCTGGCTGGGGGGCTATAAACAGGGAGTAGACCAGCATTGGCTTGGTTCTGGGGGCCCTTGTCAATTATAAGCCTCCTTGTAAAGACAGTGGTAGAAGCTTGTTGTTCAGCTCGTGGTACTTCACCTGTGATGGAATTCATATATAATATAGTATACACTAGGGGACTATAAACAGCGAGTAGACCAGCAGTCTGGCTGGGGGGCTATAAACAGGGAGTAGACCAGCATTGGCTTGGTTCTGGGGGCCCTTGTCAATTATAAGCCTCCTTGTAAAGACAGTGGTAGAAGCGCTGAGTCATTCCTCTACTGTCTGGCTACCATTGTTCACGATGACGCCACCCTATGATGATGATATTATACAACTATAATATACAGTCGAACCTGGATATAATGGACTCGGATATAATAGATTTTGGGTGGAAGAGATTGCCATAGGCAATAACCTCACCCTTTAGTTAGGACATATGTTTCTACATATTTTTCTAGTCTTTTTCATTTTTATGGTATATATTGTTTCCATTTATCATTGTTAAAATAAAATATTTGTACTGTACCTGTACATATGTCTATTTATATCTGATAAAGGATTTAAAAATAATAATAGAAACCTCTGTATAAAAGAGAAAATCTCAGGTCCCTACGTCACCTATTTGTGTGTAATAGAGAACTGGCTGTATCATAAAGAGGTTTCCAACTTCTTTATGATAAACTAGCGGGTTACACCCGCCGCTTCGCCAGCCCATCAAACACACACAACGCACACACACACAAATTGTTCAGAGAGTCTTCTTCTTCTTTTACTCTGTCTTATCCCGCTCAAGCAGGGTCGACGTTGTTCAACTTTATAGTTGAGGTTGGTTGGTTATGGCACATTTTGTACGGCTGGATGCCCTTCCTAACGATTTTATTTACTTTAACGTCCTGGATTAGGACGGGGGTTTTACCCTCCATTCGCTGGGAATCGTGCCACCTACCCGTGGCAAGGGGTGGCTGGTCCGGCAACAGTCCCCTGTTCAGAGAGTATCCAGAGATAAAGATTTTTTTTTTTAATAAGATTTTAATGTTGCGTTCAGAATAAAATTAACATCTTTTCAGCAACTAGGTGATTAATAAATGACTAAAGATTTTAAGATGTATAGTAGTGCACTGTATGGTAGCTACTAATGTTGGTTGAGAGATAAAGAGAGATTCCATGCGGAAGGACACGAGTTCGAATCCCAGAGCTGACATAGAATTTATATTCTTTTGGCACAAGATTTTTATCATTTGAAGGCGGGTATACCCTTATTATCTGATGTTTTTTTGTAAAAAATATACATGGAAATTTAGAAGAAAAATAAATAAAATAAATAGAGTGACCCTAGGCAATAACCCCGCCCTTTAGTTAGGACATAGGTATTTATTTTGTTTATTTTTTTCCTGTTTAGATTAAAATTTTGTCAATTTTGTAATTTAATTTTTACAATTATTTGTTTGCATAATTATATGTTCTTCTAATAAAGAGTTTCATAATGATAATTCTTTACCTGCAAATTTTCAATGAGGAGGTCTCGCTCAAACTTCTCCACTTCGAGTTTCTTGATGAGCGATGTGAGAGCCCGGTTGCTCTCGTCATCGATATTGAACAAAACCCTGAGCTCGTCTTGATAGGAACTGCGGCGGTTGCTTCCCCCGCTCGGGAATTCTCCGGGGAGCTCGGTGCTCTGAAAATATTGGATAAGAATGATAAGACATTAATTATTGAGTGAGTATGTACAAATATATTTGGGTGAGCAATGTGATTTCTTCGTCGATATTTAACAAAACCCTGAGCTCGTCTTGATAGGAACTGCGGCGGTTGCTTCCCCCGCTCGGGAATTCTGCGGGGAGCTCGGTGCTCTGAAAATATTGGAAACGATATTACTTTTGAGTGAGGAAAAACTCGGTCAGAATATTCCACTCCGGCCGGGATTCGAACCCGCAAGATCATTGATATTGTCAATTTTGTATTTTAATTTTTACCATGCTTTGTTTGTTTATATGTATGTTATTCTAATAAAGAGTTTCATAATAATAATAACATTCAGTTAAGTAGGTCAGTAACCAATGCTCTTAACCACTGAGACACGGAGGTCGGCTTAAGTTACGAATGAAGATATCAAAAAATATATGAGAATTGACCCCCCATAAACCATAGTTGAAACTCCCAAATTCTAAATAATTTTTTCTTATAAGTGTCACTCTCACTGGTATAGACGCGAGTGGCGGAATTTCGACCGGGAGTGGCCGGGAGGCGGCGCAAGGTTTTAGATAAAAAAAATTACTTTCCTTATATTTTTCCGTCAGATCTAGGTGTCCTGTGGTTAACGTGTCAAGTGGTTAACGCGCTAGTCTGATAATCCAGGTAGCGTAGGAATCCGTTGGTTCTAATCCCACCCAGTGCATGAATTTTTTCTCGTTATTTTGAGTTTGTGACCACCATCGTAATAGTAACACTCTTTAGTGGAAGGTAATCACCAGGCGAGGTTATTTCTACCACCTAACCCTCAGAGACTTATTACCTCTTAGAGTACTACCTATTACTACATAGTAATAGGACTCTGAGGGTTAGGTGGTAGAAAATGCTGTAACCTTGCCTGGTAATGGTTACCTTTCACTAAATATTACTTCCGAGAAATTTCTAATATTAGAAATCGGAAGTATTGTGTTCATTTTTGTAAAAAAAAATATTTTTTTGCTCCGATTTCAATTTTTTTCATATTTCTGGACGTTTCATAACCTACTGAGTAAATTTGGTTTTGTGTCCGTCTGTCGGTCTGTCTGTCTGTCTGTTAAAAAGATTCCTTGTAACGCGCAAATCTCGGAAACTACTCGACCGATTTTGATGAAATTTTGCACACATCTAGGAGACATTCTGTAGATGGTCCCATTTTAAATTCATCGAATTCATACCGGCGGTTCTGGGTGAAAGAGACCATGCGCCTGACCACTAACTTTTTACTTAAACGCTTATATCTCGTGAACGGTACACCCGATTTCGATGAAATTATTGTTTTACATAGGTTATTTATTTATATTTTTAAATTAATTATAATTTGACTCTGATATTTAAGAAAATCCGAAATTTTGGACAAAAAAGTAAAAAAATAAGGACCACGACTTGCCGATACAGAATTTTTTGTGAAATTCAGATTGTAGAAAAAACGATATTCTACCATATAAAACAAATTTGAAGAAAATCGGTTGAGCCGTTTTGGAGATACAAGTAATTTTCTATAAAATCTCAAAATTGGCACGTGTTTACAATGTGAAGCAATCACGAGGAAGTATTGTGTCCATAATTGGCAGTGTTTTTTTTTTGTTTTTATTTTAATAATATGGTTTTTTATTTGTAGGTACAATAATAATATTTCTCAATATTATCTCCTAAGCTTATGCAAACTTCTGTTTTTTTTTTTTTTTTTTTTTTATTATGCATATTATGCAAAAGAGAGTTATTATTATTACCTGTAAGGAACTGCGTCTGGACGGGGTTGCCTCCTCCTGGGTCCCCCCGAGTGCAGGGAGCTCCTCTTCAGAGCCTTGTGCTTCCTCTCATTGTCCTTGATGTTGCGGATGTACTGGCGGACCTTTGACTCCACGTGGTCGTACTTGCTGCGTCGCCGCACGCTGCAGATGCTGATGGAACTGTACGACCGCTGGAACCCTGTGGGAGCGAAGGGGAAAGACATTGGTTAACAATATTATTATTATTATTATTATTACTATACAACGCTTTATTAAGTATAAATGGACATTATGTACAATTGTACATACAAATAATTATTTTAACAATGAAAAAAATGGAAACAATATAAATACAATAAAAATGAAAAAGAATAGAAAATATATATCAACATAATTCCTAACTAAAGGGCGGGGTTATTGCCTAGGGCAATCTCTTCCACCCAACGCCTTATTTATACTGCCCGATTAGTACTGAGTCCCATTATTCCAGCAGTAAGCCCAAGACGTATCATTATGTGGTCAAAATCCCAAGAAGGAGGGCAACTTGTCATATCCCGGCAGAGTTTTCTGGATTACCAGTCAGACGCCTTGACCACTGAGCTACCCGGATAGACTTGAACAATGAGAAAAACTATTTTTTCTTTTTTTAATTTATTATTATTATGCTGATTGAACTGTACGACCTCTGGAACTCTGGGAGCGCAAGGAAAAGAAATTGGTTGACTCGCTTTACTAAATCTACGTTGAAACCGGGACTTGAACCACCGACCTCCAGATTACAAGTTCACCGCCTTATCGATCAAGCTATTATTTTATTATTATTATTACTTCCGTTAAATTTATAATATTAGAAATCGAAAGTGTTGTGTTCGTTTTTTTTATTATCTGGCCTGGTTTTCAGAGAAACCCTTACAATTAACACTGCGACCTAATTAGAGCTGTTGTGACCAGTGGATTCTATTCGGTTTTAACGTCCAGATTGAGAGAGACAGTCAGGACTGGGGTTTACACTCTATTCGCTGGGAATCGTACCAGCTACCCACATTACCCTCACACCGCCTGGGTAGGGCCGGAAATGCCAGCCTCACTTGTTTGGAGGGAACATAATTTCCTGCGAATAGTCTGCCCCAACCGGGGATCGAACTCGGGATCTCTGGACTACGGGCAGTAGTCCCAATCATTACTCCACGGAGGCTGGCTACATAATCATACAGAATGTGTTTTTTTCTTCTTCGAAAGAAATCGATACGTTTTTTTTTTTTTTTAAATACATCAGAAATGATACCCACGAATATAGAAATTCAATTTGAAATGTAGATATGTACAGGATGTCCCATTATAAACGAGATATTCAAATATCTCGAGATCTACTGACGTTCGAAAAAATCTGTTTCGAAATCATTTTCATAGCTCTAATGGGGACACAAAAAATTGTTTTGAATGACACTTTCAAGGTCAATTTTGCAATTTTAAATGGCACCCCCTATTTATGACATTTTTGAAAGGTCACCATTAAGTGTCCCCCCTTTAAAACAATGACAATTGACAAGTTCTCGAGATATTTGAATGTCTCGTTTATCATGGGACATCCTGTATGGTTACTGAACTAAATTTAGATATGGAAACACTCCTTCTGATAAGTTTCATTGAAGATATTCGAGTAAGTCTCATCATTTCCTATATTTCCTAAACTATAAACGTAGTTTTACGTAAAACAACGTACGTTACGAAGATATTTTCGAAATACAATATCAGTGATGGCCTTGTGACTTATATGGCTTATAGACTTATGGGTCCACACTTGACTGAATATTTTGAATAATAAGATATGGAACTTGTATTTCATACATCAAGGTTATTTTTGTATGTACAATTATATCGTCGGCCTATCGAGTTCCTCATGTATGCGTACACTTTTGAACGATGATAGAATATTTTATTTTTATTGTATTTATATTTCACAAATAAACATCTTCAACATACAATGAGGGTATACGGGTATACCCACCTTCAAAAGATAAAAATCTTGTGCTGAAGGTGGGGATATAAAAATCTTGTTTCAGCACAAGGTGGGGAAAATGTGAATATAATATATAAAAATATCTGATCACATTTTGCATGAAAAAGGAATAACATTAATTAATAAAAAATCGGCCTCAAGGGTACCCTTGAGTTCAGTTCGCGCTCAAATTATTTTTCGCGCCGACCGACGCGGGTCGTCTGAATGGTTCGGACAACATATGGGTATATAGTGGGGGAAAATGGGTTGGTATAGTGGGGGAAAATGGGTTGGTATAGTGGGGGAAAATGGGTATGGTGGAGGAAAATGGGTATAGTGGGGGAAAATGAGTATAGTGGGGGAAAATGCGTATAGTGGGGGAAAATGAGTATAGTGGGGGAAAATGGTTATGGTGGGAGAAAATGGGCATAGTGGGGGAAATTTCGTTTATATTTAACAGCCGTTTTTATTTCGTAGCCATGAAACGGGAGCTACTGTAGACGCTTGTGGTCTGTGTTGTAGCCTGACCATCCCTTCTGATGGGCGAAAAGTGACACAATACTTTTCAAGTAGGTGCTGGGTCAACACAAGCGCACCGGAAGGTATCCCTTACAAACAATTGTAACCTAATTAAGAATAATAAAAAAATTGTCGGCACGGGGGATCAAACCGGGAACCTTCCGCATGGAAAGCGAGTTTCTTAACCACTGAGCTAATCGCGCGCTCTTTGATTCGAAGGAATTCAAAAGGAATTCCAAATCTCAAGTTCAGCAGAATTTATATTTTTTTCTAACATCTCTTTGCCAGAACATGCGAGGCAGTATTGTCATCTAACAAGAGATAGGATTTCACAATTTTGTGTGAGAAAATCTGTCAAGTTGAACAATTTTTTACCACGGAACAGAAGATATTTGAAGGTGGGGCAATTGTGGAACGATTGAGAGTCCAATATCAGTTTTTTTTTTCAAACAAAATATTACAAGATTTTTTCTTATTTCATAATTCAATATCATCTTCGTTCTAAAAAAAAAAAAAAAATACACACCATATACCCTGCGGGCAAGTCCCGCATATCCCGCATATGGGTTGGGTGGAAGAGATTGCCATAGGCAATAACCCCGCCCTTTACTTTACTTCAAACATATGTATATATTTTGTTTATTTTTTTTTCCTGATTACATTTATATTGTCAATTTTGTATTTTAATTTTTACAATTATTTGTTTGTATATAATAATATGGTCTTCTAGAATCTAGAGCACTAGAGAATCTTACAAGACTTTCCTTCTCATTAAAAAAAAAAAAAAATGAGCAGAAGAGTATATAGGTACATTCTCATGTCCATTTTCCTCCTCACTTCAGCTGAATATACAGGGTCCGCCAAAAAAAAAAGAGCCACGCGAAATATCTTCTTTTTAAACCGGACCCTGTATATAAAAGCACAATTAGCTGCAGCTATTATCTCAGCAGTCAAACGGACATTCACTTTTCAGCTTATTAGAAGAATCGGTCCAGGCGATCTCCGAGAGCAATTAAGAAGAATAGATACATGGATGAAGGTACAAAACATACATAGATGTAAAATAAAAATAAAATACACTGCCAATTATGGACACAATACTTCCTCGTCATTGTTTCACATTATATACACAATGTGCAATTTTGTGATTTTATACTAAATCACTTCTCAATCACTTCATGTTTAGTTTATACTAAATCACATCTCCAAAAGTACTTAACCGTTTTTGTTCAAATTTGTTTTATATATTAGTACATCGTCTTACCTACATTCTAAACACTACGAAAAATTATTATTATTATTATTATTAATAATAAATGCTTTATTAGATACAAAGACATATATATGTAAATGTACAGTACAAATAATTAATATAAAATAATGAAAAAATGGAAACAATGTAAACAATAAAATGGAAAAAATAGATAAATACATACATATGTCCTAACTAAAGGGCGGAGTTATTGCCTATGGCAATCTCTTCCACCCAACCCTTCTGTATCAGCAAGTTGAAGACCTTGCTTTTGCACTTTTTGGTCCAAAGTTTCGGATTTTTAAATATCAGAGTTCAATTACATTTTATTTTTCAAAAATAATTCCTAATACACCATGTAAAATACTTATACGCAAATACATATAAAATTTAACCAAAAATGGTGATCCCTTCACGAGATATAAGCGTATAAGTAAAAAGTCAGTGGTGAGGCGCGTGGTCTCTTTCTTCAAAAACCGCTTGTGCGAAGTTGATGAATTTAAAATGGGACAATCCTCAATACGTCTCCCACGAGTATAAGTGTACGAAATTTCGTTGAAATCCATTCAGTATAGTTTCTGAGATTTGCGCGTTACAAGGAATGTAGTTAACTGACCGACAGACAGACAAAAAACCACAGTTGCTCAGGAGGTTTTGCAACGTCCAGAAATACGAAAAAATTGAAACCGGAGCAAAAAGTCCAGAGATCCTAAGTTCGATTCCCAGTTGGAGCAGACTTTTCGCACAGAAAATTCTGTTCCCTCCGAACATGTGAGGCTGGCAATCCCGGCCCTACCCAGGCTGGGTGAGGTTAATGTGGGTAGCTGGTACGATTCCCAGCGAATGGAGGGTAAAACTCCCGTCCTGTCTACCTCAAGTCAGGACGTTAAACCAAAAAGAATCAATGGACATGAAAGGAGCCTAGACATTGGATCTGTGCGTCCATTATAATCCTCTCACCACCGTGATTTAGGTATCAATACCTACCTACCTCACATACACGGATTTATTATAGTAGCTCTTAATTTTTCGGAAGTAAAAGCATACATAGATTTACACGTAATGTCAGACAACTAGAGAACCAGTAGTCCAGTACACATCAGTCAATACTGTGAGAAACCAGAAGTGTTTCAGTTTGCTCTAATTTGCGCTGGAACAATGGTTTTTGCAACATTTCCAGTCTTGAATCCAACCTGGTAACATCGAGAAAACAATAATAAAAATAATAATAATTTCGCCTAATTAATACTACCCGATTCCAGCAATAAGGCTTAAGAAATTATTATTCTGTGGTAAAGATATAAAATGGGAGGATAACTTGTCATGTCCCGGCTGGGTTTTGAATCCGCGACCTCTGGATTACCAGTCAGACGGCTCGACCACTGAGCTACCGGAACAGACAAGCAAAGAACTATCCAGCGAGGTTAGGCCTTGGATGGGTGACCATTCAAATTCGAACCCTTGTGATGCTGACTATTACCGGCCCCACTCAGGCTTAGTGAGGTTAATTTGAGCAGCTGGTTTGTGAGTTTCCAGCGAATGGAGTGTAAAACTCCCGTATTAATAAGACCATGCCGTTGAAAGCGACGTTAACCCCCCTCACAAACAACTATAAAAAGTGTTGAATACGAATTTCTTGTCGGCTCTGTGAATCGAACCCGGGACCTTCCGTATGGCGAACGAGTACCTTACCACTGAGCTATTCGTGTGCTCATTTTGATCGATTACTATAAGAAGAGATGAGTTCACTAATTTGATTGCACTAATTAGTGCACCTTCAGTTTTGAGATAAGACACCCAAAAAACGTGTCAGTTGATGTAAAACATTAATTTTAATGTTTTAACTGACACAAAGATTTTGTTAAAATGATAATAATGGAGATTATCCATGTAAGAAAACGTAAAATAAATCAATTTCAATGTTTGCTTTAATTTTATTGTCGCAAAAATTCGGTTGAAATGGACTTTGTGAACATTTTTTCCCACTTAAAAAAGTAAGAATAATAAAAATGAACAATGACCCATCCTCATTTTGCAAATTACATGAGTTTTTGAAATACATATTATAATAATAATGTGTTTTATTGTACATTTCTTTTACATTACATATAGTTATGTATATTGTATATAGAGCACATAGGAAAATCAATATTAAACTGACGAGACTGTATGTCTTACACAGACTTGTCACACTAAGACTCGCTGGGAATTGTACCAGCTACCCATATTAACCTCACTTAGCCTGGGTACGGCATAACAAGCCTCACGTGTTCGGAGGGAACAGAATTGTGTGAAAAGTCTGCTCCAACCGGGAATCGAACTCAGGATCTCTGGACTACACGGGCAGTGGTCACAAGTTACAACCGTTAAACCACGGAGCCGGATTATAAAAATCAGACACAAAAAACATCTCAACCACTGACAGCACTATGTATAAATGATTTTATTTGTGGTGAAGCACAAGGCCTTTTCACAATTTTTGTGGGTAGCGCAGCATTACTAAGAGCCTCCTTCACTTTCCGAATAAAATTATTCTATTACATTCATTTCTTTTTACTCTGCATGGTAATGCCGCCACTGGTCGTGGACTCATATACAAGTAACCACTCATTTTTCCTCACGAGGTATGAGTGAACCCCGAACATCCAAGTACAGAGCAGAAAAATTGGTGCCCCGCTGGGGATCGAACCCAGGTCACCGTGCGTGCAATGACTAGCGCGCTAACCCGCTAACTCACTCTGCCACGGTGAATACTCTCTGTAACAGCAATATTCAGCAGGGTACTCACTTCTCAGTTCTAACTTCTGATACGCATCAGTAGTCCTATGATGCTGCCATCAGTCCATTGATCTCCTCTTCAATCTTCCTTAATTATAATTACTTTGATCATTTACCGACCGACCTCAGTAGTTTTAATATCGATAAGGCGGCGGATTTGTAACCTGGAGGTCGCGGTGGTTCAAGTCCCGGTTTCAAGTCAGGACGGGGGTTTTATATACCATCCATTCGCTGAGAAGCGTATACCAGCTACCCACATTATCCTCACTCAGCCTGGGTAGGGCCGGAATTGCGAGCCTCACGTGTTCGGAGGAACAGAGTTTTCTGTGCGAAAAGTCTGCTTCGACCAGGAATCGACCTCGGGATCTCTGGACTACGAGCAGTAGTCACAACCGTCACGCCACGGAGGCTTGCAGTTAACACTTAAAATGCCGCATGTTACTTTTTCGTATCAGTGTGTGAACGCGCTAGTCTGGTAATCCAGGTATCGTAGGGATCCGTTGGTTCGAATCCCATCCAGTGCATGATTTTTGCCTCATTAAAAGCGACGTTAAAAAAAAAAAAAACATATCGTAGTTTCACTGTAAAAATGTTAAAATGTTGCAATACATTTTGTGAAACTTTGAAAAATACTGACTCATCTTGCCATTGTTACAAAAGGAAAACCCCATCCCTCATGTACTGAGTAGTGGTGACTGTACGAGCTGTCGGTGGCGCCGAGTTCAGGGCCGAAAAGATGTACAGCAATGCCTCATTGTGAATTATTATTATTATTATAGTATACTTAATAAGAAGGACAAAGTACAATGTTAACAGTATAAAATTAAGAAAAAACAAACTAATGACAAAATAAATAACTAAAAAAGAAAATAACACTAATGTCCTAATACCTAAAGGGCGGCGTTATTCTCTTCCACCCAACCAAAAATACATACAGTCGAACCTGGATATAAGAGAACTGGGTATAAATAATAGAAACCTTATATCCAGTTTATACAGTATGTCTCAGAAGTCCTAGCGGAGGCCCTGTAACTTTTGAACGGCTGGGAATTTTGAAATTCTGTTTTTTTCTAGACATAGAAAAAGGCCCATGGCAAATCTGATGGTGATGTTAAAATTCAGGTTCGACACCCGGAAGTGACATTTTTTGATAAAAAATGCCCATTTCTCTAGAAATTTAAATGAGAAGGTATACTTTGGGTTTCATATTATCAATCTAGCAGCCATAACAGGTACTTATACAAAGGTTTCATTTTTCTGCCACAATCAGGGGCGGAGGTATGGAGGCTGAAAGTTGAAAAATAAGATACCACATTGATTGGCAATGTTGGATCTATTGCTCACAAAATGTTTTTTTAAAATCGTTCTTTTAAGCACCAAAACAATGAAAACGCCAATATGTATCAATTGTATCACCCTTCAATCAGTGTCGGAGTAAAAAATCATTATGTTAAAGATTATGATTTCAAGTTTACCAAATATCACAACTAAAATATTTACCATGTAGGTAATAAAGTAGGAAAGTATTACTTTTCATTTTACAAGCTTCTGAGTTCGTTGACTTAATGAAAAAATATCAATATGTACTATTTCAATAATTTTATTAATAATGCATGTTTCCGTATGAATCCGGTTTGACTCTTAAGAATTGTCATGGTGAGAAGAAAAACTATGCTAAATGTGAATAAGAGCTTCATTATTATTAAATTATTATCATAAGAAAGACAAGAAAATGATGGCCAGAAAAATATAATTTAAAAACAATTCTAAATAAATTTAAAAAAAACATTTTTTTTTTAATTTCCATCGCTGATGAAAGGTAAGTGCAATGTAGTGTTGTCGACTACCAACTTGGAGACCGAAGCTTCAAGTTAGAAAAAAATCACAATCTGGTTATTTTTTTACTCCGCCACTGATTGAATGGTGATACAGATATTGGTGTTTTCATTGTTTTGTTACTTCAAATACACTTCTTCTATCCTTTTAAAACCAATTTTTAGTGCAATAGGTCCTAAATGGTCAATCAATGAGGTACCTGATTTTTCAACTTTCAGCCTACATAGCTCCGCCCCTGATTGTGGCAGAAAAATGAAACTTTGTATAATTACCTGTGATGGCCGCTAGATTGATAATATGAAACCCAAAGTATACCTTCTCATTTAAATTTCGAGAGAAATGGGCATTTTTTATCAAAAAATGTCACTTCCGGGTGTCGAGCCTGAATTTTAACATCACCATCAGATTTGCCATGGGCACCCAACCCTAAATTCTTGTACTTCAAATTCGTTCACGGACAAAGCGATCACGATAAATCCGTCATCGTTCCGATGGTTCCCCTCACCTAACATCTGTTTAATTAGGCCATTGGCCTTGAACTATAAGATAGGCCTGATAGTAGAGCAGTTGAAATACGAGATAATAATATTATTAAGATAGGATAATGGAACAATTTAAGTGTGAGGCCTATTAACCCATTGCCTACCAAGAGTAGCACATTTGCAAGACACTGGTATTGCCTGGGGTACCGGGGTTGCATATATGCTAGACATGTTTGAACCTTCTTGGGTACCATGTATAGCATATATTATATGCAAGACAATTTGTCTAGCACATAATATGCTATACACGGTCCCTAGTGACAAGGTAATATGGGTTTTTTGTCTGGGGGACCGTGTGTTGCACATATGCTAGACATGTGATTTTGAGGAAAATACCCTTGGTCCCCAGGGCAAGTTTCATAAAAATGGCTTGGTAGGCAATGGGTTAACACCTCGCACCCGAGTTACGGCCCGAGGCATGGCCGTATATTTATTTTTCCTGAGAGCGCGAACACAACTGAGCCCCTAGACGCTCAGTCGGCAATGAGCGGACCGCGGTTCGAATCCGGACCGCGTAGCTCTTTTTTCCGGCTGGCGAACAAAAGTCGAGGCCCGATAAAATCTTTTTTTTTTCTCTTTCTCAAAAAAAAAATCTCCGTCTAGCGAATGGGTGGATTAAGCCAAAATTCATTGTTTTATAGTCCGCCGCCTTAGCGATCGTGCTTTTTTTTATATTGAAGGTGATTGTACCCCGCAAACACTTTCGAATTACTTTAGAGTAGTTTAGAGCATTTTACCTTTACATCCATGACATTCCGGAAACAGAAAAAAAAACTATCAGAATTTTTCGCTCCGGGCGGGATTCGAACCCGCAACCTACGGGCCAGCAACCAACAACTGAGCTACTGCGGTCGGTTTATAAGATAAAGCATTTAATGTACCTATTATAAGTGACTGCCCATAATATATTTGACCAATCATCGTAAATAATGCATCTCTGAATCGTCTTTTTTTACCAACCTATATAATTACAGAGAAGCTCAATACATTCCATAGAAAACTCTAAAGTTTTTTACAGTCTAGAAACTCTAAAACCAAACGATGAAACTCTGACGTTCAGAGACTAAATTCTTAGCTGAACGATACGTCAGGCGCCAAATTTTAATATAGACTCTGCCTAACAAACAAAGGGTTGGGTGGAAGAGATTGCCACAAGCAATAACCCCGCCCTTTAGGTAGAACATTAGTTTTATACTCTTTTTTGTAGTTCTTGTTTCTTTGTTCAATCTATATATTTTTTCAATGGTTGCAATGATTCTGACTTCTGCCCGTAGTCCAGAGGCTGACTTTTCAAAGAAAATTCTGTTTCCTCCAAGCACGAGTTGGCATTTTCGGCCTTACCCAGGCTGGATGAGGTTAATGTATGTGAGTAGCTGGTACGATACCCAGCAAATGAAGGGTAAAGCCCCCGTCCTGACTATATCTACCTCATATCAATACGTTGCAACCAAATAGAATCCACTGGTCACAATAGATCTAATTAGGTCGCAGTGTTAATTGTAAGGGTTTCTCTGAAAACACTGCAACCAGGTCAGATAATAATAATAATAACAGGTGTTTCACGAGTACATACATATGTATGCAATATACATTAATACAATATAGGTATACATTGTTTGAAAGTTAAACAACAGTTTGAGATACTTTAGAAGCTTTAACAATAATCTGAAAGTTTTAACAACGCATCTTTACAACTTTGTACTAGCGCGAGTCATAAATTTATCATGTTAATGATCTCCACTTTCTAACGCCACATTTTAAACGTTTAAAAAAAATTGCACACAATACAGAGACACACATGCACTCTTTTGTTTTTTAGTAGTTTCTTCTGACCTTGCTTTGTGTCGAAGTTACTGTCTACTATTATAGAGGGCACCGATTCTCGTACGATCACCGAAGTTAAGCAATGTCCAGCGAGGCATTCCGGCCAAACCCAGGATGGGCGAGGTAACTGTGGGAAGCAGGATTGTGAAATTCCTGCGAATGTATTAGGATAACACCCCGCCCTGATATGACCATGCAGTTGAAAGCTACGTTAAACCCAAATTAATATATATACAAAAAACTGGGTAGGTCAAATTTTCGACGAACAATACTTTCCTTATTATAGGATAAGGAAAGTATTATAAGATAAGGAAAGTGAGGAAAGTATTATAGGATAAGGAAAGTAAAAAGTAAAGTAAAGTAAAAGTACGGTAAGTAAGTTTTCAGATTAGATGACTTTTTTCATGTTAGTAATTTAGAGCGTTGAGTTTTGTTAATAGTTAAGTTTAATTTTAATTTTTTTTTTTTAATATTTTAATGTAATAATTGTTTTATTTTATTGCACTCATGTATATTGGGTCACGCTCTCACGCCCCGTTAAAAAAAAGTAAGGACAACAAAAAAAGAAGCCAAGCTCACCTGAATCCTTGGTAGACGACACACTCTGACTGTTAATAGTGTCCGTCGAGTTGTACGTATTGTTCAGCTTATCCTGCTGCATCAGCGCCAGACACTTGCTCAGATCCTGCAGGGACTGGCACTTGGTCAGCTGCTTGGCGTGGGCGGCGGGCGTGTGGCTCACAACCGGAATGGCGGACCGTCGAAACGGCCTGTCCTGCGCGCGGGGGGAGATGGACTCGCGCGGGGAAAGTGGTTCGCGCGGGGACAGAGGTTCGCGCGGCGAAAAGTACTCCTGTGGCGACTCGTGTCGGAAGGATTCGTGCTCGCGAAGTGACTTCGACCGGTGCCGCTGGGCGGCGTACGAGTCATGACGCGGCGGACTCAGGCCGGCGCGGGGGGTGACGTCACACCAGGGCGGCGGCTTGTGCTCCAGCGGCAGCGGCGTCAGTGGCTCCTCCTCGTCCAGGTCGTCACACTTGGTCAGGCTCTCGGCGGTGGAGCCCGAGCTGGACCGCCAGGTGCCGCCGCCATCGTCCGTGTAGGCGGAGCTTACGAGGGAGGCGGTGACGTTCTCCAGGAGCTCCTCCTCGCAGGAGGTGAACCCGCTCTCGAACATCTGAAACAGAGGAGGGGGAGGAGACGTGAGCTGTGCTGAATTTAAATTTGAAATTAAAGTAAAAATAAGTTATATCGTCTTGCTGGGGGACTATAAACAGGGAGTAGACCAGCAGTCTGGCTGGGGGACTATAAACAGGGAGTAGACCAGCAGTCTGGCTGGGGGACTATAAACAGGGAGTAGACCAGCATTGGCTTGGTTCTGGGGGCCCTTGTCAATTATTAGCTTCCTTGTAAAGACAGTGGTAGAAGTGCTGAGTCATTCCTCCACTGTCTGGCTACCATCGTTCACGATGACGCCACACTATGATGATGAAGTTATCGTATTAATCGATACAAGGGTCACAGCTTTGTGTATCTTAGTGTGGAATGTAGATCGCCAAAGGAATGAGAGGTGAAGACTTCGTGATGCTGGCATTCCGGCCCTACCCAGGCTAGGTGAGTTTAATGTGGGTAGCAGGTTTGTGAGTTTCCTGCAAATAGAGGGTAACACCCCCGTCGTGATATGAACATGCAGTTGAAAGCGACGTTAAGAAAACCTATTCTACGGACACGGTATAAGTATTACCCATGAAGGATGGAATGTAGTATAACATGTATAGGAAATTCTAGAAGTTCTTTTTTATTCTCTTTTTTTCTAGAAGAAATTCAAGTCGCATCATCCACAACCATCTGTACATAACTTGAATCATCCCTAGAACCAAAAAAAAAAAAAAAAATGTTTAAAAATGTTAAAGTTTGTCAGTACTGTGTCTCACGGCAAGCATCACAGTGATGTAAGGTTGAAATAGATATATTTACTATTTCTCTCTCAAATCGGGAAGTTCCTACAACACATATACGTAAAATTTACCCATGGATGAAATAATGGTCTCCTGATGCTGAACACATAACATAGATAGCCAGATAGATACGCTAGAATAGAGCCATCAGAGTGATGAGCTTTAGCGATGGCTGAATAGATCCGTCAAAGAGAAAGGTACAAAGTTATCAAAGCAAGCCTGACGGAAGAATGTTCTGAACGCAGAGTAAATTGCAAAGACACCTGAAGATAAATTGCAAAGACACCTCAATATAAATTCCATGTAAGAGACATTACGCAAAAATAAAAAAATAAATTTCAGTAGCTTGATCGATAAGACGGCGGACTTGTAATAATAATAACACTTTTTACTGGAAGGTAACCACCAGGTGAGGTCAATATTCAAAGCTTTTTTTTGATTTTCTTTAAAGTGGCAGGGTTCTCACATGTGAGCTCTTCCACTCAACCATTATAGAGAAAAGGAAAGAGAGAAAAAGAATAATAAAAAAGACAAGAATCGAGAGATAGCGCCATTAACCTGGAGGACGGCGTAACTTGGAGGTCGGTGGTTCAAGTCCCGGTTTTAGCATATAATTATGTAAGTAAGTACCTAATTTATTTTATTGGGTATAAGCTACATTATAGTGAGTTCACAACGTCAAGTTAAGTACAAATATACAAAAAAAAATTATTCAATGTCTAAGGTACAACAAGATGAATCTCTTATCAATACTAAGAACTGTTATAATTAGTAAAGCTTTGTAATCATACCGACCTCAGTAGCTTGATCGCTAAGTCGGCGGACTTATGTAACCTGGAGGTCGGTGGTTCGAGTCCCGGTTTCAGCGTATACATTTAGTAAAGCGAGTTTGAGTAGTTGTGATATCGCAAAAGAGATTGACACAAATATGATAATTCAATGCAAAAAAGAGTGATGTGAACCAAACTCGGAAGCTTGATCTCTCTCTTCTTAGAGAGATGGAATATAGATAAAGAGAGCGAATTTACTGAGTAATTGCCTAGCGAACTAAGCTGAAATATTATGCAGAATTATTAGAAAAGACTTGAACTGCCCGACGCCGACGTATAGAGAGAATGTTTAAGTACCTGAATTACGAGAACGTATTTGAATTCCAAAAGACACAGTTTAGAAAATGCAGTAAAAAAAGCATGTCGCTAGCCTAGAAGAGAAGGGAGTTATCTCAAAAAATATCGAAAATGGGATTATTGAAGTTTGATATGTAATTTTTCACGCTCTAGCTATAGCAATCATCAGAATTTTTCTAACTCTTTTAGATTCCGCTAGGGAGCATTTTTCTGTATAGATACATCTACTAGGGTTTGGTGATTTCACAGAAGAGTAGTGCATCTTCAGCAGTTGAAGAGAGAGGACGTGTAGATGTAAGCTATTTTTTTGGTGAGTGTAGTGCAGTACAGTGATATTTACTTTTTATGTCTTTACTCCTGTGTTTTTGAATCAAGTATAAGGGGATAACTCCTTACAGAAGAAACATCACCTAGATAATCTTAGTTTTTCAATATAAAGTGTATAAATTTTCAATTCCGTAGAGAGATATCCCCTAAATGTAACTGAAGTGTACAAAAAAGTGCAAATTTTCAATTCCGTAGGGGGATATCCCATAACTGTATCAGTGACGTTTTATTATTGAGATAATACCTACGATTATTTCTCGTTAGATTTAATTATATTTGATACCTTATAATGGTATCTTATAGTTTTTGTTTTATTTCAGGAAGAGGTAATCACCTCTTACTCATGCATAACTTTTTCAATTGTTTATATTGTTATTATTTTTTTAATTTTTTTTTTGTGAGTTACCTTAATCTCATTATTTTGATCTAGGTATATACTTTCCTAATTACTTTTATGAGACTGAAGAGAAAAACAAATTTTTTGACTATTATTTTATCCTTACCTTTTTGAAAAATAAATACGCAATTTTACACTTACAGTAATAATTTATCTTTTTTTTACTATCTTTACTGTACAGAGATCATGTTTGTCTTCATGGAATATGGATTCATCCAGAAAAAAATAGTGTACAAATAAGAGCAGTACAGTCACATTTCCAGATTTTGATGAACATTTGAGAAAATTTCCAATTTTTCAGTAGAGTAAGGGTACAAGTACAGAGTTGTATGGAAACATCTACTGAAAATTAAATCATCAATAGTGCACTAAGGAGTTAGCGGAAAATACCTCCTTACTCTTCTACAAATAATACTTCTGTATGGATACATCCGAGCAAGACCAATTTTTACGGCTAAATATTGGCAGCTCTACGTAATATTTTTGAAAAAAATTCAAAATGAAACTGTAAGAAATTGTGTCTAGTATATATTTGTTTTTTTAAAATTTTGCTCTAGCATTAAGGCAAGAAAAATATTCACTATATTCGAAAAAAAAAACATAAAAAAAAAGTTTTTTTGTTCTCCTGAAAAGTTGAGGTTCTTTGAGATAACTCCCTTCTCTTCTAGGGTAGCGATGTGTTTGAATTCTAAAAGAATCATATTAAGTCCATAAATCTGTCAGCACTGATTCTGTACGTTCTAGAACGAGTTATTTTTGTTATTAAATTCTTTATTAGATAATAGACATAGGTACAGTGTTCTTCTTCTTCTTTTACTCTGTCTTATCTCGCTCAAGCAGGGACCTCATGGTTGAGGTTGGTTGGTTTTGGCACATTTTTTTTTACGGCTGATGGATGCCCTTCCTAACGCCAACGATTATTCTATTTGATTTAACGTCCTGGATTAGAACGGGGGTTTTACCCTCCATTCCTGGGAATCGTACCAGCTACCCACATTAACCTCACCCAGCCTGGGTACGGCTGGAATTGCCAGCCTCACAAGTTCGGAGGGAACAGAATTTTCTGTGCGAAAAGTCTGCTCCAACCGGGAATCGAACTTAGGATCTCTGGACTACGGGCAGTAGTCACAACCGTTACGCCACGGAGGCTGTTAGACATAGCTACAGTACTAAAAAGTATTTTTTCCCGCTTTATTTAAAGTGGTGAGATTTTCCTGATGGAGCTCGTCCATCCAGTATAATTATAATTTAATCTATTTTTACTTATGTTACTTAAGCATGAGCCACCCTGTACAATTCCCTGTAGGAACGACGCCGTCATTAAGCACAGGAAGGTAGAGACCTCTCATCAGTCGGGAGTATTTCGGGACACTCCAGCACGCACACAATCACAGCACAGAGCTTCACCTGGACCATATTATACTCCATTAGATGCACGTCGAAACATTGCCGCTACATAAAAACATAAAAATTCCGTATCCGAATGAATCTGATTTTACTTCCGAGAAATTCCTAATATTAGAAATCGGAAGTCTTCTTCTTCTTTCACTTTGCCTTTTCCCAAACCTACTTGGGGTCGGCATTTGTTCCATGAATCCTTTCCTTCCATATTTTTCTATTTAGCGCGTCCACTTTTCTCCAGTTTTTCTCTCTTAGGTCTTCTTCAACTTTGTCTCTCCATCTCATCTTTGGTCTTCCTCTCTTTCTTTTACCGCTTATTTGAGGTTCATGTATTCTCTTACTCACATAGTTTTCATCTCTTCGCTCTATATGTCCAAACCACCTCAGCCTACTCTCTTGTATTTTCTTTGCCAGAGGTCCTACTTTCACTGTACCCCTAGTGCGCTCATTTCTCACCCTATCTCGCCTTGTTATTCCACACATCCATCGTAACATTTTCATCTCAGCAACTTCCAACTTTCTCTCTTGTGCTTTTGTTATAGACCAGGTTTCTGCACTGTACATCAACGCTGGTCTAACTACTCTTTTATACAGAACTACTCTTTTATGAGCTTTTATTAGAAATCGGAAGTATTGTGTTCTTTTTGTATAAAAAAAATATTTTTTGCTCCGATTTCACGGATTTTCATGAAATTTTGCACACATATAGGAGACGTTTTGTAGATGGTCCCATTTTAAAATCATCAAATTCGTACTAGCGGTTCTGGGTGAAAGAGACCATGCGCCTGACCACTAACTTTTTACTTCAACGCTTATATCTCGTGAACGGTACATCCGATTTTGATGAAATTTTGTATGTATATGCATATTCTTGTTTTACATAGGCTATTTATATTAATTTTTATTTAATTATAATTTAACTTTGATATTTAAGAAAATCCGAAATTTTGGACAAAAAAGTCAAAAAATAAGTACCACGACTTGCCGATATAGAATTTTTTGTGGAATCTAAAATGAAGAAAAAACAGTAATCTACCATATATAACAAATTTGAAGAAAATTGGTTCAGTCGTTTTGGAGATACAAGTATTTTTGTATAAAATCTCAATATTGGCACGTGTTTACAATGTGAAACAATCACGAGGAAGTATTGTGTCCATAATTGGCAGTGTATTTTTTCTTGTCTGCGTTGCCGCGTCGGAACGTATTAAAGCGCTACCAGAGAATAATAATAATTTAATAATAATAATAATGATAGTAATGTAATAATAATAATGATAGTAGTATTAATAATAATAATAATGAGAGAAACACAAGACTCCAAATGTGAATTTCGTGAACTGGAAATCGGAATCCAGACTCCATAGAACAGAAATTCAAGCTGTTGGAACTTAGTGGAAATATTTTGAAGTCGAAAAGTCAACATGTTGAGTTGAGAAATTCAAAATAGCGTGCATCCTATTTGTTGTTGTTGTTTCTTGTTGTTGGTGTTGTTGTTATTTTATTTTTTTAAAAAATTGTTTGTAAAATAATGTTTTTGTTATGTACGTATTGTAGGTACGTATTAGGTATCATTGTGACATGCTCTGAGTTCACGAAAAAATTGACTTCCTTCCCCCACTATACCCATTTTCCCCCACAAAACCCATTTTTCCCCGCTATACCCATTTTCCCCCACTACTTATACCCAGATTATGAGATTACCACACTATACCTAGATTACCCCAGCACAATACCCATTTTCTCCCACTATACCCATTTTCCCCTACTATACCCATTTTCCCCCACTATACCTGGATTACCCCACCAGACCCTATCATTACTCGGCGGGGCCAAAGGAAAGGTTCATGACATGCCCCGGAACCACTTTCGCATTACTTCAGGGCACTTTACCTTTACATCCATGCCATCTCGGAAATTTTCCGCTCCGGCCAGGATTCGAACCCGCAACCTCCGGTTCAGTAACCACAACTCTTCACCACTGAGCCACGGAGGATGTCATATGACGTCCTATATAGAATATACCTTGTTATACTGCCGAGGTAAGACTGAAAAGTCCCTTCACTCCAGCAGTCAAACAGGTCTTACATATTTCATGGGATAATCTCGTTACCTGTGTTCCACACGAGAAGAATAGGGGTAATTAGAAAACGCACATACACATTTTATGAATCGAGAGTCAGAGATAAGAGTGAAAGAAAGGAGAGAGAGAGACAGAGAGAAAGAGAGAGAGAGAGACAAAGAGACAATGAGAGAGAGAGAAAGAGAGAGAGAGAGAGAGAGAGAGAGAGAGAGAGAGAGAGAGAAAGACAGTCGAGGAGCTATGTGGGAACAGCTCCAAAATTTAAAATGCATCCCGACCGGAATACTCGGTTTTCCAAAATATAATCAACACTTTCGTCATCAGAAACATTATTATTATTATTATCATAGTAATAATACTAATACTAATAATACTAATAATCATCGTCGCTATGAATTCGTCCAGAAATGTGTCTCTATTAAATAGCACACAAATCACGCAGTTGACTCCGAGAATTTTGTGTACCATGATGATGATAATAATTATGTAATTTTCGAATGATAAGATGCTTCTGGAAGCTATTTTCTTTTGCTTCTTTAATAACAATAATAATAAAGATTCACTCCTCCTCCTCCTACCTCAACCTGATATTAATAATAATAATGCTTTTTCTTTGTGTTATTATGTCACAATTTTAGTGGGTAGCGCAGAATCATAGGACTTTACCACTTTAATTTACAATATCTTGTATTCATTTTTTGCTTAAGATTCTGCCACTGGTCGCTGCTTCACATTAAAGCAGCTACTCATTTTTCCTCACGAGGTATGAGTGGACCCCGAACATCCAAGTACAGAGCAGAAAAAATTCTCCCCCGCTGGGAATCGAACCCAGGTCACCATGTGTGCAATGCCTAGCGCGCTAACTCGCTCTGCCACAGTGAATACTCCTCAACCTGATATTTAATTTATCTATGTTTGCTGTTAAGCCCATGGATAAAATACTTTGTATACCATTTGAATAAATGAAAAACTCCAATAATAATAATCATCGTTACCATAGGGTGGCGTCATCGTGAACGATGGTAGCAGCCAAAAAGTGGAGGAATGACTCAGCACTTCTACCACTGTCTTTACAAGGAGGCTAATAATTGACAAGGGTCCCCAGAACCAATGCTGGTCTAGTCCCTGTTTATAAAAATAATAATAATATTAACACTCTTTAGTGGAAGGTAACCACCAGGCGAGGTTAATGCTCAAAGCATTTTCTACCACCTGACCCTCAGAGTCTTATTATTATGTGGTCACGAACTCAAATTAATGAGGAAAAAATCATGCACTGGGTGGAATACGAACCAACGGATCCTTACGCTACCTGGATTACCAGACTTGCGCTTTAACCACCTGACTACCAGTGCACGGTCATTGTGTCTTTAACTTCTTTAAATAAGTTAAAGTTAAAATGTCATCATATTTGTGTCAATCACTATCGTGATATCACAACTACTCTTAACTCGCTTTACTAAATCTACGCTGAAACCGGAACTTGAACCACCAACCTCCAGGTTACAAGTCCGCCGCCTTATCGATCAAGCTACTTGAGAAAGCTACAGAACCACGCAGAATTAAAAAATCAAGGTGGCGCTTAATCTACATCAGATAAAACTGTTGGATGCGCCAATACAAAAAATATAAATTAATCATTTACACTATTTATCCGAGTGTCGTCTTATCTGATGTAAATTAAGTGCCATCTTTGAAATGTTAATCCAAATCATACCATTTAACAGAAGAAAAAATCAAGTAAAAACGCACATTGAAAAAAACCAACCACAAAAAAGACATACATACATAGAGATACAGGAGGGGGAAACATGTTAACAACTTCAGTGCCATGAGTCTTCATTTGGGGTCTAACAGAATTCACCCAAGTGCCAATAGCCCAAGCATATATAAGTGCTAAAAAGGGGTCTAGCGTCCAAAAATTGCTCAATAGCTGGAAATCGTTTTAAACCCTTAGTCGCGTAAAACTCGAGAACCACCAGTCGGATTGAGTTGAAATTTTGCATGGTTACCTATGATACATTAGCTTTAAATACACTTCAATGTCATGAAATTATACATTGGGATCTGAGAGACAGTTATAAACACGAGTATTGTTCAAGTACTGTCGCGAAAGCAAGTTTTCTCGAAATTATACAGGAAATGTTTTTTTTTAAACCGT
>CM044959.1:2494005-2602729 GCA_024516035.1 Bactericera cockerelli
TTTGTAAAAAAAAAAAAAAAAAATGTATGGTGGTAAATGTACAAAATATTCCAAAGGGTTCCATATTTTTGCTTTATTTTTTTTGAGAAAATTTTATTTCTTTTAATTATAATACATTGACTTTCAAGAAATTTGTAATATTCTAATGGGAAGTATTGTGATCGTTTTTGTAATGAGAAAAATTTTTGCTCCGATGTAAAAAATTTTTTTATACTTCTAACGTTTTAATAACCTCCTGAGCAACTTTGGTTTTGCGTACATTGCTTGTAACGCGCAAATCTCAAAAAACTACTGAACGGATTTTGACAAAAAATGTGTGCATATAAAATTTAAAACATATAGGAGACATTCTGTAGTTTGGTCCCCTTTTGCTTTTTTTTCAGACTGAACATCTTGGAACATCCTGTTCTTACCCTATTCGAGCATCCCTGTCAAATTTACCCCTATTCTCTTGAGGAAGTTGAGGATAACAAAGACGGAACGATTCCCCTGATGTTACACCTTAGGAAAACTCGTTTATTTAGAAAAATCAAACTCGCTTTACTAAAATATTTGCTGAACTTGGGACTTGAATCACCGATCCCAGGTTACATCAAGTCCGCCGCTATAAAACAAAATTTGAAGAAAATCGGTTCAGTGGTTTTGGAGATACAAGTGATTTAGTATAAAATCTCAAAATTGCAACGTGTATACAATGTGGAACCAATCACGACGAAGTATTGTGTCCTTTAATGGCAGTGTATTTTTCATATTTCTGGACGTTTCACAACCTCCTGAGCAACTTTGGTTTTGAATCTGTCTGTCTGTCTGATGTTTACCAAACACGAGGAAGTATTGTGTCCATATAATATTGGCAGTGTATTTTTTTCTTGTCTACGTTGCCGCGTCGGAACGTATTAAAGCGCTACAAGAGAAGAATAATAATAATGATATTAATAATCAGGCGCGGCCGGTGCTAAGGAGCTGCGGAACTGCAGCACCCCAGACGAAAAAGAGAAGGTTTTCTCAAGTCCTAGCTTGTACACAGTGAAAATTTATTACACATTCATAGAATAACTAATGCATAATTATTATGATGGGTATTATTCTGATGGTAAAGAAACTCGAACTCTTTAGATACTGAAAGAGTGACTCTTTAAATACCATTTTAGTCCGGTTTATGTGGCAACACCCCCAAAACATTTTCCCACCGGCCGCGCCTGGTAATAATAATAATGAGAGAAACACAAGACTCTAAATGTGAATATCATGAACTAGAAATCGGAATCCAGACTCCATAGAACAGAAATTCGAGTTGGAACTTAGTCGAAAAATTTGAAGTCGAAAAGTCAACATGTTGAGTTGAGAAATTCAAAATAGCGTGCATCCTATTTGTTGTTGTTGTTGTTTCTTGTTGTTGGTGTTGTTGTTATTTTTTTTTTAAATTTGTTTGTAAAATAATGTTTTTGTTATGTACGTATTGTACGTATTAGGTATCATTGTGACATGCTCTGAGTTCACGAAAAAATTGACTTCCTTCCCCCACTATACCCATTTTCCCCCGCTATACCCAGATTATGAGATTACCACACTATACCTAGATTACCCCAGCACAATACCCATTTTCCCCCACTATACCCAGATTACCCTGCTATACCCATTTTCAACCACTATACCCATATTACCCCAGCAGACCCTATCCTTACTCGGCGGGGGCAAAGGAAAGATTCACATGACATGCCCCGGAACCACTTTCGCATTACTTCAGAGCACTTTACTTTTACATCCATGCCATCTCGGAAATTTTCCGCTCCGGCCAGGATTCGAACCCGCAACCTCCGGTTCAGTAACCAATGCTCTTCACCACTGAGCCACGGAGGATGTCATATGACGTCCTATATCGAATATAGAATAGAATATACCTTGTTCATACTGCCGAGGTAAGACTGAAAAGTCCCTTTACGCTAGCAGTCTTACATATTTCATGGGATAATTTCGTTACCTGTCCCAAGTGTCCCAGACGAGAAGAATAGGGGTAGGGGTAATTAGAAAACGCACATACACATTTTATGAATCGAGAGTCAGAGATAAGAGTGAAAGCAGAGAGAGCGATAGGGAGGGGGGAGGGAGGGAGAGAGAGAGAGAGAGAGAGGGAGAGAGAGAGAGAGAGAGAGAGAGAGGAAGAGATAGAGAGAGAGGGAGGGAGAGATAGAGAGAGAGGGAGGGAGAGATAGAGAGAGAGGGAGGGAGAGATAGAGAGAGAAAAAGAGAGAGAGAAAGAGAGAAAAAGAGAGAGAGAGAGAGAGAGACAATGAGAGAGAAAAAGAGAGAGAGAGAGAAAAAGAGGGAGAGAAAGAGAGAAAAAGATAGAGAGAGAAAAAGAGAGATAGAAAGAGAGAAAAAGAGAGAGAGAGAGAGACAATGAGAGAGAAAAAGAGAGAGAGAGAAAAAAAGAGGGAGAGAGAGAAGAGAGAGACAATGAGAGAGAGAGAGAAAAAGATAAGAGTGAAAGCAGAGAAAGACAGAGAGAGAGAGACAGTCGAGGAGCTATGTGGGAACAGCTCCAAAATTTAAAATGCATCCCGACCGGAATACTCGGTTTTCCAAATTATAACCAACACTTTTGTCATCAGAAACATTATTATTATTATCATAATAATAATAATATTATTATCATATAGTAATAATAATAATCAGCTATGAATTCGCCTCGAAATGTGTCTCTATTAAATAGCACACAAATCACGCAGTTGACTCCGAGAATTTTGTGTACCTTGATGATGATAATATGTAATTTTCGAATGATAAGATGCTTCTGAAAGCTGTTTTATTTTGCTTCTTTTTCTTTAATAATAAAGATTCACTCCTCCTCCTCCTCCAACCTCAACCTGATATTTATGTTTGCTGATAAGTCCATGGACTAAATACTTTGTATACCATTTGAATAAATGAGAAAAACTCCAATAATAATAATCATCATCATCATAGGGTGGCGTCATCGTGAACGATGGTAGCCAAACAGTGGAGGAATGACTCAGCACTTCTACCATTGTCTTTGTAAGGAGGCTATTAATTGACAAGGGTCCCCAGAACCAAGCCAATGCTGGTCTAGTACCTGCTTATAAAAATAATAATAATAATATTAACACTCTTTAGTGGAAGGTAACCACCAGGCGAGGTTAATGCTCAAAGCATTTTCTACCACCTGACCCTCAGAGTCTTATTATTATGTAGTCACAAACTCAAATTAGTGAGGAAAAAATCATGCACTGGGTGGAATACGAACCAACGGATCCTTACGCTACCTGGATTACCAGACTTGCGCTTTAACCACCTGACTACCAGTGCACGGTCATTGTGTCTTTAACTTCTTTAAATAAGTTAAAATTAAAATGTCATCATATTTGTGTCAATCACTATCGTGATATCACAACTACTCTTAACTCGCTTTACTAAATCTACGCTGAAACCGGAACTTGAACCACCAACCTCCAGGTTACAAGTCCGCCGCCTTATCGATCAAGCTACTTGAGAAAGCAACAGAACCACGCAGAATTAAAAAATCAAGGTGCCGCTTAATCTACATCAGATAAAACTGTTGGATGCGCCAATACAAAAAATATAAATTAATCATTTACACTATATCTATCTGAGTGTCTTATCTGATGTAAATTAAGTGCCATCTTTGAAACGTTAATCCAAATCATACCATTTAACAGAAGAAAAAAACAAGTAAAACGCAAAAAAAAAACCTACCACAAAAAAGACATATACGTACCGTACATACATATAGATCTCATAAAAATCCCATTATACAGGAGAAAAAACGTGTTAACAACTTCAGTGCCATGAGTCTCCATTTGGGGTCTAACAGAATTCACCTAAGTGCCAATAGCCCAAGCATATAAGTGCTAAAAAGGGGTCTAGCGTCCAAAAATTGCTCAAAAGCTGGAAATCGTTTTAAACCCTTTTAGGGTTGTTTAGTCACGTAAAACTCGAGAATCACCAGTCGGATTGAGTTGAAATTTTGCATGGTTACCAATGATACATTAGCTTTAAATACACTTCAATGTCATGAAAAATTATACATTGGGATCTGAGACACAGTTATACACACGAGTCTTGTTCAAGTACTGTCGCGAAAGCAAGTTTTCTCGAAATTATACAGGAAATGTTTTTTTTTTTTTAAACCGTACTTACCAATTTTGTTGATATTACCAAGTCGCTGTATAATAACATCAAGGTCTAAAGTTGCACCAAGTATAATCGCAAGGTACATATACAGGGTTATCCCGGACAAACTACGTTACACCAGCCTCCGTGGCGTAACGGATGGGACTACTGTCCTCTGTCTAGAGATCCTGAGTTCGATTCCCGGGTGGGGCAGAATTTTCTCACAAAAAAAAATCTGTTCTCTCCGAAGTACAAATCACGTGAGGCTGACGTTTCCGGCCAAACTCAGGCTAATATGACTAGCTGGTACGATTCCCAGCGAATGGAGTATAAAACCCCCGTTCTGAATAACTAAAAAAAAAAGGACGGTAAAACCAAATAGAATCAATGAACATGAAAGGAGCCTAGATATTGAATATGGGTCCATATAATCAGAACCAGAGTGATATAGGTATTTCACGGACACGGAATTATTATATATTATACCGACAAAAAAATACTTCTAGAATCGAAAAATATTTCTTCGGACGTAATCTGTTTCGATCATACGTAAAATCTTTCCATCTCTTTTGGGAACACTCTGTAAACAATTTTAATTACATTAATTATGCTTTCGGCTAATTAATTAAGTACCGTATCAGGAACTCCATTAAACTGTAGAATGAGTACCAACTGTCACTGGTAATTGCAGTGGAAAAAATAAAGTTATCATATCAATCACTTTCGTGATATAATTACAACTACTCAAACTAGCTTGACTAAATCTACGCTGAAACCGGGACTTGAACCACCGACCTTCAGGTCACAAGTCCGCCGCCTTATCGATTAAGCTACTGAGGTCGGTTGTAGTGCAAAAAATATTTTTCCTGCCAAAAGCTATTAGCCGAAAAGATTAATAGTGAATTCATTGATTATCATAACTTTAAATTGTTTGTAGTGTACATAAAAGTTATCGTATTTGTGTTAATCACTTGAGATTATAGTGAATTCATTGATTATCATAACTTTAAATTGTTTGTAGTGTATATAAAAGTTGTGATATAACTTTCGTGATATCACAACTACTCAAACTCGCTTTACTAAATCTACGCTGAAACCGAGACTTGAACCACCGACCTCCAGGTTACAAGTCCGCCGCCTTATCGATCAAGCTACTGAGGTCGGTTTGTTTGTAATACTGTCTATAACATAATTGTATTTTTCCACACTCTAATAAAATTTAAAAAAAAATGTTTGTTGACAAACAAAAATTAATTTTGACACGAAAAAACATTGGATATAATAAATGGACAAACAATAACTTGGAACAACTAAGATCAGGAGAAAAAAACTCAGCTAAACTACCAGGAAGTAACGCCAACCAGATTCCACATTACTGGTTTTTTTTATGTTATATTAATGTTATAATGAATGTATTTTTTTGTGGTAGGTTTTTTAATGTCATATGTGTGTTTTTTAACAACTTCAGTGCCACGCTGTTTTTAGAGAACTTCGCCTAAGTGCCATAAGTATATCCCTTTGGGATCTCTGAGCTGCCGGGGCAGAACAGACCCCATCGATATAATGTTTTAAAAAAGTTATCATATTTGTGTTAAACACTTTTGTGATATCACAACTGCTCAAACTCGCTTTAAAAATTCAAGCTGAACCGCGACTTGAACCACCGACCTCCAGGTTACAAGTCCGCCTCGCTTTATTGATCAAGCTACTGAGGCCGGCTCCTTATCGACATAATTATGTACAATGTACATACATAGTACTTGGTGCTTGTTGTGCTATCAGTTCTACCTTTATAACTATTGTTAACACATTTCGAGTACTCTTTTGTAGCAAGTTCAGACTTGTCCAAGCTTCAAGTTGATAAGACCAGAACACACTTCTAACTGATAACACGGTGGAAGTAACCTATTATTACGTAATCAACATATTCATAGCACGGCGTTGTTCAAATACACATCTCCAAATAATGAGATATGTTTGTGAAACAATAAAAGAAAAGGTACAAGAACTTTAAGAGATAAAAAAATAAAAAAGAATCAAGTAAATAGTTAAAGCGGTTATTAAAAAAAAAAAAAACATTACCTATTGTTACAAAATGTTTTACAAGGCTATTGTTTGAGGAGTGATAAATTTGCATCGAGAGAATTAGCATTAGCCAAGATAAAAATAGCAATAAAAAAACAATAGGTTTTTGCGTGTATTTAAGGATGTTGTTTTAAGATATGATAAGGGTGATTTTGTTTGATATATGATAAGGAAGTTTTTTTATGAAATTGAAAATGAATAGATTTTCCTACTTGAGGTCTGTTTGACCTCTATTTGGTCTTCTGTACCTGCTTTCAATATAGATAAGAGCAATTTCAATGTGTATGTCTGATTGAGAACCAAATAGTATGTCCCATTGTTTGACCAATTTAGACAGAGTTTTACGCATCTTATCATCAGAAAACCTTCAATAAAGATAATTATATAAATGAAAAATTCATGAACTAGTCTTCACTTGACGTTTTATTTGAAAACTATTATGTATTTATTTTATTCTACAATGAGGTACATACTTTTAGGTACAAGTAGATTAGATTTTTTTTTAAAGGTAAGTGTCCCCGGAACCGCTTTCGCAATACTTCAGGGTACATCCATGCCATTTCGGAAACGGAAACTTTTGGTCCGAAATTTCTGCTCCGGCCGGGATTTTCCCCTATCATGTACCTACTATTTGTAACGCAGCAGGGGTTTCCCGAGTATTTATCGATTATATGTCCGAGTAGTTTAATGTTCTATTACACAACATGACGCTATCACGATATATGTTATGTTACAGCAGGGTGGATAAGATAAAAGGTTGGGTGGAAGAGATTGCCAAAAGCAATAACCCCGCCCTGTACACAGGACATGGTTATATATTTATTCTCATTTTTTTTCTTTTCTTTTCTTATTTTGTTTCCAATTCTGTATATTAATTTGTATCATGAGTTTGTGACCACATAAGGCACTGAGGGTTAGGTGGTAGAAAATGCTGTGAGCATTATAAATTCGTCTGGTAGTTACCTTCCAATAAAGAGTGTTATTATTATTGAAATTGAAAGTTCCCTATATTTTCAAACCCAATTTTAATTTTTATTGGATTAAACAGTTTTAAATGCTAATACTGTTTAGTGTTTATGCATAATACTGCCAATGATCACTTCAATTAGGCCATGTCTTCTTTATAAAAAAGATTTAGGGTGAAACTAAATAAAATAAAATAATAAATAAAGTTATCATATTTGTGTTGATCACTTTTGTGATATCACAACTAGTCAACTAGTTCACTTTCATAACTTCTTCTCATTGTTCTCGTAAGTGGAGCTTATAAAATTACTTCGTCTGAACAATACTAAAAAAAAATTGATCACCCATCAAAAAATGATGAGCAAAAAAAAAGTATCAACTATAAATTCCTGTTAATCTCATTTTTATATTCCTGCATTTCTCATGGTTCAACAAACTACCTTCGAATCAATACACTTTGCGAAATTGATACCAATCTGCATTCAATCCTTTTAAAACATAAAAAATGAAGACAAGATTTTATCCAACCCCTTGACCTTAAAAAGTTAAGACAATAGAATATTTTTTTAATGCCAGCAATAAAGATTCACAACGTAGAGATGTCTCAATACAATTTACTATCTGCACTCATCTGGACTATCTCAATGGTCAAGAGACTGTCTCCTTTCACAATGCTGACATCATAATACTTCCCTATCAGACGGGGCCGGTGCTAAGGAGCTGCGGAACTGCAGCACCCCCAGACGAAAAAGAAAGAGAGGATTTTCTCAAGTCCTAGCTCGTACACAATGAAAATTGTGACACATTTCTAGAATAATTAATGAATAATTAAAAAGTTTGGCATGGCAAACATATACTCAAACTCTTTAGATACTGTGAAAGGGCAATTCTAGAAATCCCATTTTAGTCTATTTATGTGTATGGCACGTGGCAGCACCCCCAAAATATTTTCCCAACAGCCGCGCTTGTTCCCTTTACAGGGTGTCTCAATCCTACCCCCAGTTTTTGACCCCCTCTCCTTATGCCTAATACACTGAGTGATGATGAAGATGAGAAACAAATTGGACGCATTAAAAATGAGATCACACACAAGGCATCAAGTCGTAACATCCGCTTTCGTACAACTTCCCCACAACCAGAGAACAATAAGGGTTCGGTGGAAGAGATTACCATAGGCTAAAAGCTCCAGAAGATATAGTGATGATGATGAGAAACAAATTGGACGCATTAAAAATGAGATCACACACAAGCATTCGAGTCGTAACATCCGCTTTCATACAACTCCCCCCGCGATCAGCAAACAATAAAATTGATGCAATTATCCAATGAGGCAAAACAGTGTAGGCATCACTGTAAATATTAACCACCAATTATTCACAATGCATTATGAAACCACTTAATGTTGCACCAACATGTGTGCCTTGCAGGCATAGCCAGGTGGTTTCATCACACTTATGGGTATATGAACATGGTGGTTTGTTTACAAAATTCAATCATCCATACCTGATGTGAAAAAACTCTAGTGTATAGTTCTGTTATCATATTATTTGTGTTAATCACTTTCGTGATGTCACAACTACTCAACTTGCTTTACAAAATATTTGCTCAACTTGGGACTCGAACCACAGACCTCCAGGTTACAAGTCCGCCCGCCTTATCCATCAAGCTACTGAGGTCATTGCAGAATCACTAATGGACAGACTTAAACAAGAGCTTAATTGGCCATTAGACATTTGATTGTGACTTAAGTTGTTCGTTATATTCATGATTAGATCCGTGCATTAGCAACTATGCAATTGATGAGAGTCAGGTAATAAGATCATCAATTGACTTCCTTAGGAAGGAACGCATGCCTTCAAAAAATAGTTAACTTAGCTTCAGTGACAGAAGGAGAACTGGTGTAGTCAATGAGTTAGGTGTACATTTTACAAGTCGAATATGTAATATTTTAACATCGTATTTCGGATTTCTTCTGTACATTTTATTCCTTCTTTGTAAGTGTGTATATTGTATAAAATAAATCTACAGTTGTGAATGTGTTATAATAATTTTTTAAAAACAAATATACACTTACAGACGTTGTAGCAAACAAAGGTACACCTATGACTGTAGAAAGGATACAATAGGTACGAGTATGACTCACTGGCAATACCGTCGAAACCACACGTTCGCTCTCCATTCAATGGGATAAGATTAAGAAGCTCTAGTAATACCTACATCGGTATGGGCTGAAATTAAGGAGCCTATACATCATCTAGTTCTAGTAATACATATATCAAGTAATACCTACATCTAGAAATACATCTAGTGAGTGATACGCTTCCCGATTTGGACTAAATGAGTCCCATATCATTTTCTACCACCTAACCCTCAGAGTGTTTTTTTAAGAAGTGTCTACGCTGAATTATGTTGAGTTAATCAAGCATAATTAAGCAATAACTGACACGTTATTATTATAATAGGCCTGAAAGAAAGAAAGAGTGTTATTATTATGTGGTCACAAACTCAAATTAATGAGGAAAAACTCATGCACTGGGTGGGATTCGAACCAACGGATCCCTACGCTACCTAGATTACCAGAGTAGCGCGTTAACCACTTTAACTACCAATGCACGGTATTTTGATCTTGATCGTTAGAAAATTCTGATAGTAATAATTTAATTCTGTTGCTGTACAGTAGAACCTCGATTATCCGGATTAATGTCTGCTTATAGGGGTATTCCGGATAATCGAGGTCCCATGTATAAAAGTCCGGTTATGAGTGTTATGACTTGGAAAGTTGACCATGAAAGTTCACCAAATGATGTAGGCTATTGCCTGCCCCACTCAGGCTGGGTGAGGTAAGTTTTCCGGGAATAGTATAAGTGGTGCTTTATTTAGACTGATGTCAGCGCAAGACCCAGGCAGTCCCATTATGCCAACAATTCAACAAAGCACCTCTTTATTTTTGAGGACAATATGTACCTACCACATATTGATTTTTACTTTCCTTATCTTATAATAAGGAAAGTATTGTATTCGTCGAAAATTTGACCTACCCAGTTTTTCACATTTCTGGACGAATCATGGCCTCAGGATACCAAAAAAGTTGTTTTCAGCCATTGGTCCGTGCGTCTGTCTGTCTGTCTGTCTGTCTGTCTGTCTGTCTGTGTGTGTGTGAACAGGATATCTCAAGAACGGTAAAAGCTAGAGACTTGAAATTTGGTACCCAAAATGATTTTATACACCAGACGAACCACGAAACTTTTGGTTGAAATCGGCCGCATTCTGCGGCCACAAGGCCGCAAGCGCTGCTTCTTTAAATTGGTTAAAGATACAAAATTTTTTAGAGAACAACATTTTCTTAGATTAAAAAAATAATAGGGGTCTATTCTGATCATTTTTTTGATATCTTGAACATTTTGGAACTCGGCCCCAATTTACCGGTATTTCGGGGGGACCCGCTTTGACTAACTTTTTTATTATTCATCCTACATGGGGGTTGTGACATATCAAATTCAATGATTTTGAAGTGCTGATTACGAATTTGGTATTGGTTTTTAGTTATCTGTTACCGTTGAGTCACCAGTGGCGGAATTCGACTCCTTTTTGGGGGATAAGGAAAGTCGTGTGATGTTTACACCAGATTTTTTTTATTCAGACAGCCTTGTTGAAAATATGCAAAACCTGATGTTATCAGTAGCCAAATTATGTTGCAAAAATGCAAACATTGAATATCAGTTAAAAGACAGTCATAACGCAAATACACCAAAATAATCTTATCAGTATACTAATAATAATTTCTGCGAATTTGAAGATGAGTAAGAGAAAGGGTCACTTGTAGACAGGTGATAAAAAAGATAAGAAAGATAATATAATTTATATAAAATAATATAATAAGAAAGTGGTATGTGCCCTATATAATGTGCCCTTTAGTTAGTTACCGGTATGACCACCACACGTCTTTCTGTTACCAAAACTTGAGCACGTTTTTATTTATTTTTAATTTTTCCAAAAAATCAGACTATAAAATAAAAATAAAAATAAACTAACCTAACCAGCGCGCAGCGCCAACAGGAGACTATCAAGTGTCCTGTTGGCGTATTATGTGGCTGGAACATCCTGTATAAGTCAATATAATAATAATATCGCCTTATTAATACTGCCCGATTAGGACTATTAAGTCCCATTATTCCAGCAGTACGCCCAAGACATATTATTATGTGGTAAAAATCCCAAATGGGAGGATAACTTGTCATGTCCCGGCTGGGTTTCGAACCCGCGACCTCTGGAATCTCTGGATTCACAGAGTGCCGCCTTTACCACTGAGCTACCGGGATAAACAAGTATAAGTCAACACCCAAAATAAGTCAAGGCGTTCTCTTCCACTTAACCACACAACATATATCAACGGGAAACGTCTAGCCTGGTGTCTGATGTGCTCAGAATATTATGTTACTTATTCTGCGGCTCAAATCTCTTATTGCAGCGTGCTCTATGGATGAAACACACTGTATAAAGTCAACACATAAGGCGTTCTCTTCCACTTAACCACACAACATATATCAACGGGAAACGTCTCTGATGTGCTCAGAATATTATGTTACTTATTGTGTGGATCAAGTCTCCTGCATTGTGCGAGATAACGGAGACAGGATGTCTGCAATCTACATACGTTAGTCATTAACCCATCTATTTGGTCATAATAGCTATATTATCCATGGACAATGGACTCTCCTAAAGACAAAACATCTAGTACGGACAGCTATCTTAAAGTTGACAATCAGATAAGGCCACGCTCTGTTTGGTTTGAAAGTTTTCAAGATAACCTGACTTGATACATTCTTAACTGATCATCTCTCTTATCCGGATCACCTATCTGATGCAGTTCAAACTGATCCGAATCATCTCTCTCTCTCTTTTGATGCACCAAATGCCATTTAGAATGCATGTCTGGCTGGTGGACGATAAACAGATGACCAGTGTCTCGCTAGAGGACTAGAAACTGAGATAAATAAATAAATGTGTTTATTTGTGTCATTATATCTAAATTTTTAGTGGGTAGCGTAGAATTATAGGACTTGTTCATATCTTTAATATCCCAATATCTTATTTTTGCCTATAATTCTGCCACTGGTCGCTGCTCACATTGAAGCAGCTACTCATTTTTCCTCACGAGGTATAAGTGGACCCCGAACATCCAAGTACAGAGCAGAAATAATCCTTTCTTGCTGGGGATGGCGGCCCACCGGTTGGGAACCGCTGGTCTATGACAAGAAATTCTAGACTCAAATTGAAATTGAAAAAATATATAAATAAATGTATAACATGGAATAGAATTTTTCAACAATTGGCGAATTCTACATAACATACTTCCGATTACTAAAATTGGAAATTTCTCGGAAATAAAATGGTATTAGGTATAGAATTTTGCAACAATTAGCGAATTCTACGAGAAATAGATAGAGTAACGAGTGCAATGAATTTTCAATCAAGTAGTCCGCGCGCCTGAGCAAGTAGCAAGTAGCAAGTAGGCATCACATTATACACAAGGCTAGACAATGGCCGAGGTGGAGGTCAATCAGTGAGGAAATAGGAACTGCCTGATGTTTACATGTTACAACATGTGAGTTAGGCTTATTAGGAAGCGCAAACCGACGGCATTAATGTTTCAGAAATAAAATTCTCATCATCAATGGCACGTCGCGTCGACGGCACATTGAATACACAAACAATCAAACAATAATAAGACTCTGACGAAAAATGTCGCTATTTTTTCAAACGATATTTTTTGAAAATATCGATATTCCGATAATATCGATCTCGGGTATCTCTACAAATCAGCCACAGTTGAAAAAAAAAAGTTATACATACCTATTCGTGATAATTACTTTCGTGATATCACAACTACTCAAACTCGCTATTCTAAATCCACGCTAACACCGGGACTTGAACCATCAACCTCCAGATTATAAGTCCGCCGCGTTAACGATCAGCGACAGTAAACAATGTGTAGGCTTCAATACTAAGCTACTTGCTCCAAGTCCGAATTAATTTTCTTCTCTATTTTTCATGCATAAATTTCCATTCTACAAAACAAGACACGCGAGTGTAGAAAGACGAGCCAGAGCCAATGCATTTGCATGAGAGGGCCATGCCAAGGTCTCATCTCTCGGATCTGCCGTGAGGAGTAAACAAGAACAACATAAATAGAACCATGGACAATAACAGACCACTGGGCAGAGTGATAGATAATGCATACATTGTGGAACAGGTGTACAATAGAAGAACTACATACAATGTAGAAAAAATAGAAAACATCGACTAGAATAACTTAAAAGCCATAGTAAACAAGAACAACATTAAGAGAACCATGGACAATAACAGATCACTGAACAGAGCAATAGATAATGCATACATTGTGAAACAGCATACAATAGAACAGCTACATACATACAATGTAGGACAATTAGAATACATAGACTAGAATAACTTAAAATCCATATTAATCAAGAGCAAAAAAATATGTATTTGAAAAAAAAAAAACCGAACACTTCTCCCGATTTCTTAGATATTAGAAATTTACCGGAAGTAATAATAGAGTAACATGCATTTGTATGTATGATTTTATTTGTGGTGAAGCACAAGAGCTCTTCACAATTTTTGTGGGTAGCGCAGCATTACTAAGAGCCTCCTTCAAATTTCGAATTATTCTCTTACATTAATTTCTTTTTACTCTGGTAATGCCGCCACTGGTCGTTACTCATACAAGTAACTACTCATTTTTCCTCACGAGGTATGGGTGGACCCCGAACATCCAGGTACAGAGCAGAAAAATTCCTGCCCCGCTGGGGATCGAACCCAGGTCACCATGCGCGCAATGCCTAGCGCGCCAACTCACTCTGCCACGGTGACTACTGGATTTACATGCATTTACATACATGAAAGTTTTTTCTATGTTATTCTGTTTTACATAGAAATATGTAAACTGACAATAACAGAGCCACTATAGTTTGCAGGCAGACTAATTGGTCGGAACTACAACCTGTCTTCAAGCAGAATCTTACCAACAAGTGGACAATATGTATAGTGGAATTATATACATGCGAGTAAGTACTGTGTGAATAGTGTTCCCAAGTACCATGTTAGTATAGTAAGTATAAGTACAGATACCATGTAAGAATGGCATCTAGTTTTTATACAGGGTGTTTTACTTCCGAGAAATTTCTAATATTAGAAATCGGAAGTATTGTGTTTGTTTTTTGTTAAAACAAAATAAGTATTTCTTTTTATTCCGTGCCCGTGAGATAAGCGCAGATATCTTATATCACGGTGGTGGAAGGATCCACCGTTATATGGACGCCCATCAGATCTCTCAGTTAGTGGTACACCCTGAATATTTCTATATGAACACTGATAATAATAGCCTGTTTCTGTACTTTACTGACAACTTTGCTTGCAAATCGTCCGATTCGGAAGTCGGTTTCTCGAATGCAATCTTTAGTCCAAGGACGTGTGTACTGATCCGATGTTCATTGGTATCATTGGTCAGTAAATCTTCACCGATCCAATGTTTTATGGTCAGTAAATATTGACTGATTCTATTTTTACTTTGGGAAGATCCACATTTATTATTAAGAAAATTAAAATAAATATATGAAAATTTTAATTATGTAGATTATTTTATTTTTAAAAATACTTTTTCCACTCAATTTTTTTTTTTTTTTTTTTTTTTCAAGATGAGTGTTTTCTAACCTCATTTCGTTTGTCTTTTTACAACCTTACCACCAAGCTAATCGTGCGCTCAAGGTCTTTCCGAGACAGAGGTTTTATCTTTAATTGATGAGCAGAAAACCTATACACCTGCTATGTACCTTAATTTATTAATCTCACCCAGCCTGGGTTGGGCCAAGGATAGCCAGCATCACGAAAGTTAAAACTGGTAGACTGCCAAGTCATCACTTTGCCGGACGTTGCTTAACGTGAGCGATCTTACAAAAAAAATTTTTTTTGATATTAAATAAATACAATATAGGTATTACAAGAATAAACTGACTTCATTCACAAGAATTGTTGATCAGTATGGTAATTATGGAAAAACAAAAATGGATAAATATGAAAGCATCCAGAGATTTTTTTCAGTTGATAATGAAATAAATACAATATATCCATAAATTAATACCAGAAACTGGCTATGCACCATAATACTGCCACCATGTGCGTATGGCCTGCTCAATGCCATAAGTGTGATTAGAGATCTTCACGGACTATTCATTTCCTTTTGTGAATCTCACTCGAGATCCTGTTTTGGTTGATTTTGGAATTATTATTCATAAATCAAGTTCAGAAAGTTTAGAAAACGTAGGAGTAGATTGAGTAGGCTCATCTTAAGAGCCTAATATGTTTGTTTCAAGTGATCATCAGTGATTTCTAGGACTACCTTGGGAATATAACTAATACAGAGTAGTCAAAAAGTACCTTTCCTCTGAAAAAATACCCATATAATATAAATAAGAAGAACTAAAATTACCATATTACCAGAAGAAGTAAAATTACCGTAGATTTACTAAATCTACGCTGAATCCGGGACTTGAAACACCGACCTCCAGGTTACAAGTCTGCCGCCTTATCAATAAAAAAAAATCCATATCTTTGTTATGGTATTAGTTTTCAACTGACCTCAGTACCTTAATCGATAAGGTGGTGGACTTGTAACCTGGAGATCGATGGTTCAAGTCCCGATTTCAGCGTAGATTTAGTAAATCTACGGTAATTTTACTTCTTCTGGTAATATGGTAATTTTACTTCTTCTTTTTTATACTATATGGTTTTTTTTTCAGAGGAAAGGTAATTTTTGACCACTCTGTATTACTGATATTCCCAAGGTAGTCCTAGAAATCACCGATGGTCACTTGAAACAGACATATTAGTCTCTTAACTCTTAAGATAAGCCAAAAATTGATCAACCCGTCAAGTGTTAAACTCACTGGACGTTGCTTAACTTTAGCGACCTTACAAAAAATGGTGTATCTCTTCTGCTATCACGACTGATGTGAAGTGATCCATAACTTGCAGCTTATGAAATCAGAAACACTTTCATTTTTTTCTTCACCGACCAGGCACTGTATAGGTCAAAGTTCGCCCGAGCTGGGGATTGGTAACTTCTCTCTAGAACGCGACATCAGTATTATTATTCGACGATACCTAACTTATCGTTTTATCCTAATATTCGATATCGTTTTATTCTAATATTAGATATCGTTTTATTCTAATAATATTTGATATCGTTTTCTCCTAGTATTCGATATCGTTTATCCTAATATTCGATATCGTTTTATATTAATATTATTCGATATCGTTTTATCCTAATATTCAATATCGTTTTATCCTAATATTCGATATCGTTTATTCTAATATTCGATATCGTTTTATCCTAATATTCGATATCGTTTATCCTAATATTCGATATCGTTTTATCCTAATATTCGATATCGTTTTATCCTAATATTCGATACCGTTTTATCCTAATATTCGGTATCGTTTTATCCTAATATTCGACACCGTTTTATCCTAATTTTCGATATCGTTTTATCCTAATATTCGATATTGTTTATCCTAATATTCGATATCGTTTTAACCTAATATTCGATATCCTTATATCCTAACAATAATAATAATAATAACACTTTCTAGTGGAAGGTAAGCATCACCACGCGAGGTTAATACTCATAGCATTTTGTACCACTTAACCCTCAGAGTCTCATTATTATGTGGTCATAATCTCAAATTAATGAGGAAAAATTCACGCACTGGGTGGGATTCGAACCAACGGATCCCTACGCTAGCTGGATTACCAGACTAGCGCTTTACCACTTGACCACCAGTAAACGGTGTTTCACTGCTAGTCACCAGAAACAATATGTTTCATACGGACGTACACTCATTGAGTCCCGTTGACCTTTTTTTCATGTCATTGAGTCCCGTAATTTTAGCAGGTACCTCAGACCATATGCCTCATTGAGTCCCCTAATATTTTTGGGTCTACCAGACCATATGACTCATTGAGTCCCTTTACCTGATGTTAGTATATAAGAAGTAAATAAGAACACAGTTAATTTTTATAAAATTGAATACGCGGACAGTTATGTCTAAATGTTGTGTTTCGTTAGCCAGCTAGGATAGCTTGGGTGAGGGGCTTAGGTTAGGTTGAAATTAGCGCAGGGTTAGACCGGGTCACTGCGCGACCCGGCCTAACCGCCTGCGCTAATTTCAACCTAACCTAAGCCCCTCACCCAACCATCCTACCCGACAAACTGAAGTCAGAAATCTATCGTGCAATCTCACCTTGTTACCTTAACCTAACCCTATCTAACTACAAAATTCCTCTAACAAAAAATTCACTTACGCATCAAATTCCAATAGACAATAATTTCATTTTCATTTATGAACAAGAATTCTTAATAAAAAATTAAAAGAGTGTTCTAATTTTTTAGAGGAGGACTGACCCAACTGACTGACAAATAATATGATCTTCTATGTACAAGTTATGTATAAGGAAAAATAGGTATTAATTATGTACGGGACTCAATGAGTGGTACGATAACTTCAACCGTTCCAAACCTTGGGACTCAATGAAGCATCGACAAAAAGGGACAAATCCAGACGGGACTCAATGAGGCGCCTCCCGTTTCATACTACTCAATATCGTTTTACAAATCTTATATCATTGGATATGGATAAAGGACATTATACGAAGCGACCTTAACCTATCATTTAGCTAAGGTAAGAGTCATCTAGCTGAGCCGTCTACCTTTGACTTTAGCATCTAGCTAAGCTAAGAGACTAGTTGATTTCAGGTTACTCATCGAATTCAAAATCCATGGGAAAAGAAAATTATCTGTGTGTAAGAGCTATAAGTGGTTAAGACGTTCAAGTGGTTAAAGGTGGTGCGTATTAAATAGATTATAATCTTTATCCACTTACGTGGCATTATCTCATGATTGAATTGAATTATAGATCCGACAGGTGTACCTTAGGATAAACTAATGCTTCAAGAGACGTTAGGCAAAAAAGATGAATATACTTAAAGGATTGCAATTACAGGATAATATAAAAAAATAATATAAAAAAATTATAATAGGATAATAGTTTAAATATTATCTTATTATTGAGAAATAGGATTTCAAAATTTCTCCAAATTACAGCTAGGTACTTGAAGTTTTTTTTTACTAAAATCAAATGGTGCTTTGAAAGAATTCGAATACGATATCTCTTACAAGCATAATATCTCTTACACGCGTAAGTAATAGTAAAAAAATTCTCTTTCACGAGAAGGAGAATAAAAATGAATAGCTGTTCTGTGGTTTTGCCAATATTTCTGATGGATTATAGAAACACATTAGTAAAGACGTTCTCAATGATATGAGTAAATGACCATTTCTGAGAGGCATTACTATACATGTACCATCGTAAAAAAATAATCTGCTAGCGCGATTGGTATTGCTACATTTTCTAGCATTCTCAGCGCCTGATAATTGGAAAGTAGGTATATTTTGGTTGAATTAGCTAGATCTCTATAAAACTTTAAACCGACTTCAGTACAGTGATCTATACAAGCGGCGGACTTATAACCTGGAGGTCGGTGGTTCAAGTCTCGGTTTCAGCGTTGATTTAGTAAGAGCGAGTTTGAGTAGTTGTGATATCACGAAAGTGAATTGACACAAAATATGATATCTTTAAGTGTGTAAAGCTTGCCCCAACCATACATCCAAATATAAAGTAATATAAATTTTAGCTATACATATTATGGTCAGTAAATTTATTTATTTATTTTATTTATTTAGAAACTCTTTATTAGTAGAACATAAATATATACAGACAAATAATGCTGGTAAAAATTAAATATAAAAATTGACAATATTAATATTATAAACAAGAAGACAGAAATAATAAAATATATACATATGTTCTAACTAAAGGGCGGGGTTATTGCCTATGGCAGTCTCTTCCACCCAACCCTTAAATGGGTAAATGGCATCATGTTGAATACACTATACATAATAATAATAATACCCGTTGATCCGCAGCTGCAGGTTCGAATATACATGATGTGAACTTTTGCCGAGCCAGTCTCTGTGTATGTTGGTTCCGGGTTCGATACCCCGAGTCGATAAAATTGTATAATCAATTTTTGGTTACAGTTGTTTGTAAGGGATACCTTCCGGTGCGCTCGTGTTGACCCAACACCTAAATGGGAAGTATTGTGTCACTTCTCGCCCATCAGAGGGGAGGCATACTATGGGATACAAGCTGTTTCACCCGTGCTTCGCTACGAACCAGAAAATACCGATAACTTGAACATTTTGTAATAGATATTATAATTTTGACAATTTTCTAAATAGTTTGACGAGGATTTAGGGGGGGGGGGGTCAACTCTCATGAAAAATTCAATATCTGTAACCGTTTGGGCTGTGGTATTGTGAACAGACAATCCCTAACAGGACATACTCTGTTAGACCTTCTGACCTTCCCCACCTTCAGCACAAGATTTTTTATCTTTTGAAGGTGGGTATACCCTCATTGTTTGTTGAAGGTGGGTGTATACCCTCATTATTGGTTGAAGGTGGGTATACCCTCATTATTGGTTGAAGGTGGGTGTATACCCTCATTATTGGTTGAAGGTGGGTATACCTTCATTATTGGTTGAAGGTGGGTATACCGTATACCCTCATTATTGGTTGAAGATGTTTATTTGTTAAATATAAATACATGGAAACTTAAAAAACAGATACGCACAGATTCGAGTTTTATAGATATAGATATCGGCAACGATTCTGGTCAGAGAACTTACCACACACTTTCATTAAACTTTCTTTCAAGAGGAACACAACACATTGAACCCGAGTTATTCCCCAGATCGATCAAGCATGAAATACGCACTTTATTTCATCAATTCTCATCTCACCAATAATTCTAATCAAATGTGTTGATTACTACCATAGGTATAAAGTTAAAAAGTTATCATGTTTGTGTTAATCATCTTCGTGATATAAGTAGTGCTTTATTTAGACTGTCAGCGCAAGACAGGTAGTCCCATTATGCCAACAGTTTAACAAAGCACCTCTTTATTTATTTGAGTATCGATACAATGATATCGTGATAAATCCTGACTAATGTCTCAAACCGAACCACCGACCTCTAGGTTACGAATCCGCCGCCTTATCGATCCAGCTACTCAGGTCGGGTCCGTTTCTATTATGTCAACTTCTGAGGAAGAACTCAGTATAATATACTGAGTTCTTCCTCAGAAGTATTACACTTGTCATTCTGTAGAATTTGTGGTCATTAAAAAAGTATGTATGCCATTTTTTTTTTTTTTTTTTTTTTTTTTTACCTACCGACAATGTTTGCGGTGACTTGATTGAAGTTACATAAACAAATTCTTCCTGGATCTTCAGACACCACGGATACCGACTCAGGAATTTCTTCCCAAAGGTTATTACAGTGCACTGGTAGTCAAGTGGTTAACGCGCTAGTCTGGTAATCCAGGTAGCGCAGGGATCCGTTGGTGTGAATCCCACCCAGTGCATGAATTTTTCCTCATTCATTTGAGTTTGTGACCACATAATAATAAGACTCCGAGGGTTAGGTGGTAGAAAATGCTCTGAATATTAACCTCGCCTGATGGTTAGCTTTAACAAAAGAGTGATATTATTCTTATTATTATGCTGGGTTTGAGTATGACTTACCCGCAATTCCCGCAAACTTTCATTATATTATTAGATTCTTTATTGATAATAGCGAGTTGTACTAGTTGTGATATCACGAAAGTGATTAACACAAATATAAATAAATAAATGTGTTTCTTTGTGTTATTATATCACAATTTGAGTGGGTAGCGCAGAATTATACAACTTTACCGTATTTTTGTTATCCTAATATCTTATTTTTGCCTATAAATTATATATTTCTTCTAACGTCACAACTACATAAGACTTGATGAACAACGTCCAGCGAGGTTAGGACTTGGATGGGTGATCATTTTAATTCGAACTCTCGTGTTGCTCGATATTTATAAAAAAGAAAAGATAAATTGTTTTATTTAGAATAAATAATATACAGTTGCCAAAGCAACACTTTCCCTAAGCTAATACAAAAAATGTAGCCTTCTAAGGATATTCCCGGCCCCACTCGTGTTGGGTGAGGTTAATTTAGAGTAGCAGGTTTGTGAGTTTCAAGCGAATGGAGGGTAAAACCCCGTCGTGATATGACCATGCAGTAGAAAGCGACGTAAAGATTAACAAGAACAACAAGAACAAAAAATACTTCCGATTTCTAATACAGAAATTTCTTGGAAGTAAAATTGATAAGTTTGTATCGCATGAAGTATTTGATGATCATTATTTCTCAATATGTAGAGAACTTACATCCATTATAGACACTCGAAGTAGAAGATAGGAAGTTCCAAGATCCACTTCCGTTAAAAAAAATGTCTAAGAAGCTTCCGTTTAAAAGAGACAAAACTCGGAAGAAAAAGTAGCTTCCGTTTAAAAAAGTCAAAACTCGGAAGAAAAAGTAGCTTCCGTTTAAAACAGACAAAACTTGGAAGAAAAAATAGCTTCCGTTTAAAATAGACAAAATTTGGAAGTAAAAGTAGCTTTCGTTTAAAATTGACAGCACTTTGAAAGAAAAAAGTAGATTGCGTTTAAAACTGATTGTCCACTCAAAGGTTATCGACACACAAAGATAGCTGTTTCACACGAAAGTCATTGACTCGATTTTTATCTCTCACAGAAGTAGCTTTCGTTTAAAATTGACAGCGCATTGATGAATAAGTAGGCAGTTTCTCACTAAAGTCATTGACTCTCGACGATCAACTTTTTTTACACATTATGAGAAATTTTTACCATTCATATGCATTACTTTCGTTTAAAATTAATTTTAGAATGTGCCGAACACGTTAAACAGAACTTGTGTTAAAATAATTGTACGTATGAATGATGATCAATGAAGTCGGTTACCTGTGCAAGGGTATGGAGCAGGCGTGCACAACCCGCGGCCCGCGATCTCAATTTGATTTTTTATTTAAATTGGATAAATAATAAATTAAGATAATAATCTCGAAGATATGACAGAACTCAAAATACATGCCCTGAAAACGGCGACTTTGTTTGGGAGTACCTACTCCTGTGAACAACTATATTCCGCTATGAAACACATTAAAATCTTCTTCCCGCTCTCGCCTCACAGACGAACATTTGGAATCATGTTTGAGGGTGACCATTTCAAATATTGAACCCAATATTGACAGAATAATCAAAGGGAAAACACAAATCCACTCATCACATTGATGTTCTTTGTAAGGTACAGGTATGAAACTGTACTAACTTATCTTCCGAGATAAAATACATTATTAATAAAGAATTATTGTTTATTAATACCGAAATTTCGGCTTATTATTTGACATCATTCATTACAATTCTAGCATTGGTTCCTACCCATCATAGAAACCTAACCTATTTATGCCTTAAAACTAGGTGCGGCCCGCGGCCAAATATTTATGGCAAAATGTGGCCCGCGGCCTCACTGAGTTTGTGCACACCTGGTACAGAGAGTTAACTTGTAGATATATAAAATTAGTAAGGTAAATATTTACTGTAATTTTTTTAATTAGCTCTTAAAAATATTAATTTTTTACACCAGGTTTAAACTATTAATTTATCAATATATATGTAATATATTTTACATCTTAATATATAAATGTGTTTCTTTGTGTGTTATTATATCACAATTTTTAGTGGGTAGCGTAGAATTATAGGACTTCTCCAAAATCTTAAATATCCTAATATCTTATTTTTGCCTATAATTCCGCCACTAGTCGCTGCTCACATCAAAGCAGCTACTCATTTTTCCTCACGAGGTATGAGTGTACCCCGTACACCCAAGTAGACAGCAGAAAAAAATCCTGCTTCGCTGGAGATCGAACCCAGGTCACCGTGCGTGCAATGCCTAGCGCTCTAACTCACTTGGCCACGGTGACTACTACGACACAAGAAAAACACAGTTAGCGATTTCACTTGCAATATAAACAGTGAACTGTTTTACTGTTTGCAATACAGCGCATCAATATAAACAATCTGAGTGTCATACCTAGAATAAAAATACTTCTTTAAAAAAAAAAAAATATATAATAAAATAAAGAAAAATAATAATAATAATAACGCCAGCCTCCCTGGCGTAACGGTTGTGACTACTGCCCAGCCAGAGATCCTGCTGAGTTCGATCCCCGGTCGGAGCAGACTTTTGACACAGAAAATTCTGTTCCCGCCGTATATGTGAGGCTCGCATTTCCGGCCCTACCCAGGCTGGGTGAGGTTAATGTGGGTAGCTAGTACGATTCTCAGCGAATGGCGGGTAAAACCCCCGTCCTAATCCAGGACGTTAAATCAAATAGAATCGTTGGCGTTAGGAAGATCATCTAGCCGTAAAAAATGTGCCAAAACTAATTAACCTCAACCATGAGGTTGAACAACGTCAACCCTGCTTTAGCGGGATAAGATAGAGTAAAAGAAAAAGAACATAATAATAATAATGAATAATAATAGTAAACAGGCTTATACGGAGTTTATTGTTTACAACTGCACGAAATGTGACATGTTTAAATAAAAATTGAGAAGAAATCAAACAAATGAAATTGTTGATAATAAAAAAGAAACTGTTGAAAATAATTGGAACTGCCAACACGCGCGCTCGCTATAAACAACTAATAAATGAGGACATACCGTCAAACCGAGTGTTCTTTGAAACTGTTACAAGATAATCAGAAAACAATAATTTTAGCAATTGAGTTCTTCGGAATTCTTCGAAAAATCTGTCCCAGTACCTCAAGTAGTAAAGGCGGCACTCTGAGAATCCAAAGATCACGGGTTTCAAACCCGCGACCTCTGGAACAAGTTATCCCCCCTTTTGGAATTTTGACCAAATAATAATACGTATTGGTCTTATACTGCTGGAATAATGGGACTTAATAATTATGTGGTCCGAATTGGGCAGAATAAATAAGACGATATTGTTATAATTATTTCGTTCACGATGACGCCACCCTATGTTCATGATTATACAAAAGAAAATACATACGAACTAGGTTTAGCGTAAGTATAGCACGCTCGTTTTGTTTTTCTTGTCGTTGCAAAACTATAAGCGTTTTGCTTGATTACAGCTCCCCTTACGAAGTACGGGCACTCAGCTAGTGGGATTAAGAAATAAGGGACATGTGCTGTGTTGGTATGAAGGGCATTGGAGGAGGGGTGCATTGCTGCACATCTGGTTTTGACAAACAACAACCATGTTATAATAGTGGTTGTAATAACTGTATCATTGATTATAGCTGTGTTGGTAATAATAGGAGAAAAAGAGGGTAACCCTGGACGACCTTTGCTCCAGGGAACATTGAACAAGACCTTTGAGGAGAGATTATATTTAACCCTTTCGATCACACTGGGTATAAAAAGTACACTCCCAATTATGGAAACAATACTTCGTGAATGGTAATCCAAATTTTCAATTTTTCTTATCGGTAGAATCAGAGTTTTTTTTTATCGAATCAGAGTTTTTACCGTATTTATAAAAGTTCTCAACCGATTCTCTTCAAATTTTTTTATATGGTAGAACACATACCTAGTATTTTTAATTTTCCACAAGAGTTCAATCCGAAAACCGCGAGTAGAAAAGTTAACCTGACAAATATGAAATTGTAATATTACTAGGGAAAACACATTGATACCTACATTCCTACAATATTTGTGAACCCTGCGAACGTGGTCATGGTCACATGTCCCATAGATACCTCTATCCTTTTTTAAGACTGCTAGATTGTATAGATAACAATTGAAGCCTCTTTATTTTAAACTCCATGCAGGGCTAAAGGTGAAGTCTTTTAATTTATTTCGAGTAGGTACAATGGTGCATTTACCAGAAAGTCCTGAGAATGACTCATTTCCTCACAGTTTGAAAAATAATGAGAACTGCTAGATTGTATAGATACTATAGATAACAATTGAAGCCTCTTTATTTTAAACTCCATATAGCGCTAAAGGATGAAGTCTTTGAATTTTTTAAAGTAGGTACAATGGTACATTTACCATAAAGTCCTGAGAATGACTCATTTCCTCACAGTTTGAAAAATAATGAGAACTGCTAGATAACAATTGAAGCCTCTTTATTTTAAACTCCATATATAGCGCTAAAGGATGAAGTCTTTGAATTTTTTAAAGTAGGTACAATGGTACAATTGGTACATTTACCATAAAGTCCTGAGAATGACTCATTTCCTCACAATTTGAAAAATAATGAGGACCCCATTGAAACAATGAGGGGTTTAAAACATCTTTTCTGATAGTTATCATGCTTACCCTCATATAAATCTCTCTTGGTTTTGCTACTCATCTTTATTTCTCTTTGAAGTTCGAACCAACAAAAAACATCTGGATCCACAATGTATGTATACACAACTCTATACAAGCCACTGAAAAGAGAAAGATCTAAGAACCCAAAGAGAAAGATCTAAGAACCCCAAAACTTGTTTAGGGTACAAATGGTATCTTCATAAAAAGGGGCCAAAAAAATCTACATTAGAGAGGGATGGATTTTCTAAAAAATAAAAAAAGGAGCTCTCTAATAGGCACTGGGTGGTACCTACTTAATATTTTTATTAGGGGATGTGATGGGATGGGTTGGGATGGGATGTGATGGGGGGGATTACAGGAAGGTTGGTACCATGAACAAAGGAAACTGTGAAGGAAGTGAAATCTGATCTATTGGATTTGTTAAAAGAGATTTTTGTTCACTAAGAACAAAAAATTCTTCTAGAAAATTTAGTAATACAGGAAAGTACTGAAAAATATGTTGATTTATAAGAAGTTCTGTAAACTGTAGACCTCACTTTCATTATACTCAGTTAATACCAAATTTCATGTAAAGTATAAAAGCTAAACTTCAACTAACATTTTCACAGTCAGTTTTAAATGCATAATAATACCAGCACAGAACACTACACTTACACTGCTCACTACAGAAGTTAGTGCATTACTTCTGGGCATCCAAAGACATTCCCCACCATAGTTATAAAAGAATGTATTCAGTATGTCATAACATAGGTAGCTTTTTTTATATTTAACAATTAAAGGTACCTACTATGTTTAGAAAAATAATGATTTTTTCATCTCACATACAAAAGTTCAAGTAATAAAAAATAATTAATCATAGTTAGAACCTAGATAATGAGTCAGTACCAACACTGAAGAAAAGAAAGAAGTTCAGAACACTAGACTTTTGAGCATTTATGAGGCCCACAGCCCCCATCAAAAACCACATAGGACACTGAAGAAGAAGCCATGCCGTAAAGTTGAAAGCTTCAAAACTGAACAACCAGCAGTCTTAATTCATTCAAACCTTGTTTATTATTTTTTTCTCCAACTCAAAATATTTGTGTAGGTTACAGACAAACAACCAAGTATTTAGCATAACAGCACTCCTAACAGCCAAGCCCTCATAATTTCTGACTGTATTAATTGAACATTAAATGATACCTACACTAATGGGCATCACCTACACATGTCTCATTATGGATGTAGCAATGTGCAGCATCTTTGGAGGCCCCCCTCAGATCTCCTACTGATAGGCCCCTTATCTAAGAAGGTTAAATTGATAATAGAATAGCATCATGAAAATTTATGTTGGAAAAAAACTTCATTGAATTGATTACTTCTGCACACATTAGAATTAACTTGCTTACAGTTACATCTTTGTCAATTTTCCAATTAATTTGACCTTTAATAACTGGTGCAATTTTAAAAACAAGAGTCATAACTTATCAATATTATTTATATGTAAACAAAAGCTTGAAATCCTTACTGGTGTGTGGACTTACCTTAGAATAGGACTTCACTGTCTTCTGATAAAACTAGAATGAAGGGTATCCACTGAAAACTGACATTTTATGCACACAAATCGAAAATCCGGGCACACGAATTAAAATTATTTAATTAAAAAATTAATAGAAAAGTTAACTCTTGATTTGTTAAAAAGAATCGCGACGCTACACCTGCGAGTATCAGATCTCAACTAATTTTTTTTTAGAAAATTTGTTTGTGTTTTACTGATAACGCATGCGTTTCTACAAGGAGGTATGTTTCCAAGAAGAGCAGAAGTTTATGGGATTAAGTGAAGCTTATTATTTTGAATTATAAAAGTTTTTTAAATGTGTTTTTTTTTTTTTAATGGGATCCAAAATAGCATTTTTGTAATTTCTTGATGGGTTTATTATTATTAAACAGATTTAATCAAGTTTTATTTTTTAAAAAAATTGGGTTATTCCAATTCTATAGTTGGGTTTATTCCAATCAGTAAAAAAAAGTATGGACAAAATGGATACCTAGCCAGGTTTTCTTGTTTTCCCCAAAATGTACGACAACAAGATAAGAATGTGTGCCTCTTTTGGGTTAGTGTAGGTTTTTTCTTTTCTACATATTCAAATTTATTTATTGTTACTTTCCTAAAAGCTACATCAGTACTTATGAAACATATAAAATTTATCGATTGATTCAAATAATACAATAAAATTATTATTATGATCACACAAGTTTCAACTGTTCTGATTATTTTCTAATTTCCAAAGATTATGGTTACAGAGGTTAAAAAATGTCCCTTCAAATTTAAAAATGGCGTGTAATAATAATTGCAATGCATTGAGGTACAAGGTCTTCTGTGAACATGGGGACGGATCATTCTTCCTCTGTAATAAAATAACATAATTATCCCACTCTAATCGTATGTGTCCCTTTCACCATTTACAAATACTCCACTCTACATTTACCTCCATGAAAATATCATTTGCGCTCTGAGTGACAAGAGTAAGTCCCTCAATGTGTAGTATTTTTTTCCCATTTTAGTGGGAAAATTCCCATTTTTTAAACCCTTATGAATGACTAAAGGCATAATTGTTACTTGATAGGTATAATTGGCATAATTGTTGCATAATTGCAAAAGGCATAATTGTTACTGTATAGGTAAATAAATTATAGCTGAGGCAGTTAGAAAAGGGGACATAGTTCTGTCATATGCACAGGCGTGGTTCGATGCAAATAGATTGCACCTAAATTGGAATAAAACTCAAAGAATTATGATAAGTCTTAAAAAGATATCTGTACCACATAACCCAACATCTGTCAAGTTACTAGGCTTCTACGTTGACCCTCACTTAAATTGGCAATCCCATATTAATTACGTTTCCAACCTTTTAAGCAGTAGAATCTTTCTTTTACGGCGGTTGCAGAAAGAAGTGTCTCCCCCAATATTAAAAAATGCTTACTATGGGCTTATTCACTCAATCATTTCCTATGGTGTTTTGTTGTGGGGCCACACTTCAAGCTCTCAGCAACTTTTTATAATTCAGAAATTAAGCGCCGTACGCTTAATTAGTTATGCCAAGAGCAGGGACCATGCTAAGCCTTTATTTATAAATCAAGGTATCTTGACACTCCCATCATTATTCATTCTTAGATGTCTCCTAAGTGTCAAGAACAATCTTTCCAATTACCGAACTCCAGATACTTTTCACTCGTACAATACCCGCAACAAACAAAATCTTATACCTATACGACACCGCGTAAATGCAGCTAGAAATGGTAGTAACTATCACGGAGTGAAGTTCTATAACAAACTACCCAATAACATCCGAGAATTACCAGATAGAGCATTCAAATTATACATCGAGGACTATCTACTTAAAAAAGCATTTTATTCCATCGAAGAGTTCCTCAGTTCCGATTTAGGTGCAAATAATTAGTATAAATAATTATGATGTGTATTAATTATATAATCCTATAAACAACTTACCCTTTATCTCTCTCACCTTTTCTTTCTCAGTCGCTCTCTCTCTCTCTCTTCCTCTTCTTCTTTCTCTCTGTTCTCCCTTTCTCTTTCCCTCCCTCCCTCCCTCCCTCCCTCTCTCTCTCTCTCTCTCCCTCCCTCTCTTTCTCTCTCTCTCCCTCTTTTTTTTCTCTCTCCCTCTTTTTCTTTCTCTCTCTCCCTTTCTCTCTCTCTCTCTTTCTCTCTCTCTCTCTTTCTCTCTCTCTCCCTCTCTCTTTCTCTCCCTCTCTCTTTCTCTCTATCTCTCTCTCTCTCTCTTCTCTGTTATTCTTGTGTATAAGTATTTTAATTTTAATGTATTTTGCTTTTTATAATTTTATTATGTAACATACAAACAATTTGAATAAATTGAAGTATATTTTGAAAAAAAAAAAAAAAAAAAAAAAAATTGATTCTTGTTACTAAGCTACTTTAGCATTACGACTTTATTCTTGTTTTCTTTCTAACCAAAGTGGATTCAAATGGAATAAAATTAAAATGGACGAATTGGAAAAAAATCATATATCTTTTGGAAAAAAACGAAAGGAGGAGAAATCTTCTTCCAGTTTCGTTAACCAAAATACAATAATTGCTTCCATTTTTTTAGTCCTGGTTTGGTTTTATTTTTCCATTGTTTATCTTTAAAAGTACCGAAACCCATTTTTCTTTCACGAATGATGGGGAAGCTAAACTTGGAAGAAAATGGAAATATTTTGAAAAAACCAAACCTGGGAAAAAAAATTAATCGAAAAGAAACACGCGGGTTCTTAGATTAGACCATTTACAAAATAAATAGTCCACTCTACATTAAATTTACATCCATGAAAATATCATTTGCACTCTGAGCGACACGAGAAAGTCCCACAATGTGCAGTAATTTTTCCCATTTTAATGGGAAAAATTCCCTTTGATTCTTGTTCCCAAGATACCATTACGACACCATTCTTGTTCCAAACCGAGGCAAAATGTCGTGAAACCAACCTTTATGAACCAAAAATTTTGCGCTCTGTTAGAAACCGATTAACTAATGCCACATTTATGAGGACACAATAATATTTTACGTATGCAATATTTCAGATTGAGAGGATAAAACGCGCTCTTGTCATATACATAGCGTATGAATCTGTTGGTTCGAATCCCACCTAGCAATATTATTATTATAAAACTTTTTATTAGAACGTTACCCATTTTCCCCATTTTCCCCGCTATACCCATTTCCCCCCGCTATTCCCATGTTCTCCGAAATAACCAATTTCCACACATTACCCATTTCCCCCGCTAAACCCATTTCCCCCCCCTATACCCATTTTCTCCACGTTAACCATTTTCCCCCGCTATACCCATTTTCTCCACGTTAACCATTTTCCCCCGCTATACCCATTTTCTCCACATTACCCATTTTCCCCCGCTATACCCATTTTCTCCACGTTAACCATTTTCCCCCGCTATACCCATTTTCTCCACATTACCCATTTTCCCCCGCTATACCCATTTTCTCCACATTACCCATTTCCCCCCGCTATACCCATTTTCTCCACATTACCCATTTTCCCCCGCTATACCCATTTTCTCCACGTTAACCATTTTCCCCCGCTATACCCATTTTCTCCACGTTAACCATTTTCCCCCGCTATACCCATTTTCTCCACATTACCCATTTTCCCCCGCTATACCCATTTTCTCCACGTTAACCATTTTCCCCCGCTATACCCATTTTCTCCACATTACCCATTTTCCCCCGCTATACCCATTTTCTCCACGTTAACCATTTTCCCCCGTTATACCCATTTTCCCCCGCTGTACCCATTTTCTCCACATTACCCATTTTCCCCCGCTATACCCATTTTCTCCACGTTAACCATTTTCCCCCGTTATACCCATTTTCCCCCGCTGTACCCATTTTCCCCCGCTATACCCATTTTACCCCGCTGTACCCAGTTTCTCCACGTTACAAAAACACTTCTGTACACGTTGTTGTCAGCCACGAGAGTGAGCCAGATTTATGTATAGCTGTTTTAAAGCCACATTGAAATTAAATTTGAAGCCACTTCATGGAAGAAAAAAAATCTCCAGTAAAGTTATTTGTAACAAAGATTTAAATGAAAACGGAAAACCACAACACAGCAAAATTCACAAACTAAAAGTAATAATTGATTAAATAAATTCTAAGTATAATATGATGTAAATACTTTCAAAATTCCGAATGCTACTGAACATTCTACAGAATTCGACGTGTTGCTTCAAAAATCAACTTGCTGCATCAAAATTCTATGTTCTGCCTCAAAATTCCACATCCTACTTCAAAATTCAACGTCTTGTTTCAAAATTCAACGTCTTGTTTCAAAATTCAACGTCTTGTTTCAAAATTCAACGTCTTGTTTCAAAATTCAACGTCTTGTTTCAAAATTCAACGTATTGCTTCAAAATTCAACGTATTGTTTCAAAATTCTGCGTCCTACTTCAAAATTCAACGTATTGCTTCAAAATTCAGCGTATTGCTTCAAAATTATGCGTCCTACTTCAAAATTCAGCGTATTGCTTCAAAATTATGCGTCCTACTTCAAAATTCAACGTGTTGCTTCAAAATTCAATCAACGTATTGTTTGAAAATTCCACGTCCTACTTAAAAATTCAACGTCTTGTTTCAAAATTCTGCTTCCTAAAATTCCACGAACTACATCAAAATTTAACGTCTTGCTTCAAAATTTCACGTCCTACATCAAAATTCAATGTCTTGTTTCAAAATTCCACGTACTACATTAAAATTCATTGTCTTGCTTCAAAATTCAACGTTCTGCTTCAAAAATCGACGTGTTGCTTCAAAATTCCACGTTTTGCTTCAAAACTCTACCTTCTGCTTCTAATGTTTTATAAACTGGGCCTAAAAAATGTTTTGCAACTGAAAACTGACTATCGAAATTTTTAGGTGATTCCATTACTTCCTATAAGATATCAATGGAAAATAAAAGCACAACTTGGTGTTATTGAGTAGTGTTATTTTATTTGAAAAATATTTTTCTTATAACTACTATAAAAATGACTTTGATTAATTTTACAATTTATTCAAATCGAAAAGAGAGAAAAAGAATTGAAAAATATATAATATTTGCATCGAACAGTCATTAGAGAGAACCGTAAGGGATACAAGGGAAACCTGGATATAAAGGACACCTCAATACAAGAGCACAATTTTCAGTTCTAATTTATCTCTCTATAAGGGAAAATAACCTCTTTATAAGAGAGACCTGAATCTGAATATATAAGCAAAAAATTCCAGTCCTTTGAGTTCTCTTATATCCAGGTTCGACTATATACTAAAATGCTTTTAAAGATAAAATACACCTTGTTTTAAAATAAGTTATTTTAGTATTAATGAGGAGCCACGGGTTTTAGGCAACCATGAGCCATGTTTTTCTTTCGGATTAACAACAAATTCCAGGTTCGGTTTCTTCCAAATATTTCCATTTTCTTCCAAGTTTAGCTTCCCCACCATTCATGAAAGAAAAATGCGTTTCGGAACTTTTAAAGATAAACAAGGGAAAATGTAAAAAAACCAGGAATAAGAAATGGTAGCAAGAATTTCATAAATCCATTTTAGTTAACCAAACTGGAAGAAGATTTGTCCTCTTTTCGTTTTCTTCCAAAAGAAAACTGACTTTCTTTCAGTTCGTCCATTTCTACAAAAAAAACTGGGGCACCCTGAATATTATAATTTATTGCAAAATCCAACAGAAACGCAGAATAATTACAAAACTTTGAATGCGTATCTCGAAAAACGATCAATGTTACAAATTTTGGAAACCGTTTTTGTTTAAAAATAACCTGCGGGGATTTCATAATACATAGCATTTTTTTTTTTTTTTTTTTTTTTTTACCTATTTGAAAAATGTTTTCAAGAAAGGGTCTTGTGAAGATTTTTCTATTGAAGCGATGTATTCTAAACCCCTCTCAGATTCTTATTTTCAATTAAAATCGATTTCCAAAATTTCCAAAATTCAGTCAATAGTTTATCTATACTAATCCGCCATTAGCGTCCAAACCTATGTACAATTATACATACACCTAATTAGGTACTTATCAAGGAGCTTCAAGAAATAAAGGTACCTTAAAAAATAAGTAATATTTAAGTAATATTAATAAAGGTACCTCTATAGCTTAAAAAATATATTATATGTAATATTTTATATAAACTAGGATTCTTTAAATTTTCACTCACCGACTTGAGTTTCGCCTAGGCTCGTAGGCTTGATCACGATTACGAGCCTAGGCAAAACTCGAGTCGGTGAGTGAAAATTTAAAGAATCCTAGTTTATATAAAATATTACATATTGATATAAAATTTCTTTGGATTTCTAATATGAACATTATAACAAAACAAAAAAAAATTCCAAACGAATTTTAAGAAATATTTTTAAAATTGTCAGTTTTAAGTGCATAATTTCAACAAATTATAACAATGGTTCTGGGCGTCCAAAGGGTTCACCCATATCAATCCTTCCACCACTATGACATCACACATGGACTCGGAAAGTAAAGAAAGTAAGTAATAATTTTTAAAAAAAATTGTTTGAAATCATCCTACCATCGATAGCTTCAGATAAATCCAAGCTAAAATTGTGACTAACATTCTTTTGGGGACTTAAAAATATCCATCCAGTAATATCTATTATGTACCTATAATATTCGTAGGTCTATCTTTTTTTGAAGCTCCTTGGTTTAAATCATTTAAAATTAAGATAAAGTACAAAATATAAATACAACTCCAGTTTTACTGCAGTTCAAAATAAATCGCACCTCTTAAGAGCACATTAAAAACTTTGATTCTATGTTTTGACACAGTGGAATTATTCTTAAATGCCTAAAAGTCTTAATATTAGGTACTTTATTGAAATTCGGTCACCTTTCTCAGTTGAATAATTCACAAACAAGTTTGACAACTGAATAGTAACATATATTATGTTATTTTACATATAAGATGCACTCTCACTCTCAATTCACAAATATCTCTTTGAACCGTCAAATTTCGTTCAAATAACCCAATCAGAGTGTGTTGTTTACCCAAATAACGCAATCAGAGTGTGTTGTTTACCCAAATAACGCAATCAGAGTGTGTTGTTTACCCAAATAACGTAATCAGAGTGTGTTGTTTACACAAATAACGCAATCAGAGTGTGTTGTTTACCCAAATAACCCAATTAGAGTGTGTTGTTTACCCAAATAACGCAATCAGTGTGTTGTTTACACAAATAACGCAATCAGAGTGTGTTGTTTACAAAAATAACGCAATCAGAGTGTGTTGTTTACCCAAATTACCTAATCAGAGTGCAATGGAAAAGGATATTTGGGGATTATGAGAGTGAGAAATCTCTCTGGACCAAGGTCCTAGTCTCATATTTTATGTGGTCACTCGATCACTAACGCACAAACCACCAATGACCCCGCCCTCTAGTTAGGACATAACCAATGGGTTGCATGGAAGAGATTGCCGTAGGCAAATTACCCCGCCTTTTAGTTAAAACATGCATGTGCCTATATCTGTATATATTTAGCGCCTTAACCACTTGACTACCAATGCACTAGACGCTTATGTCCTACATCGCAACACACAAGATGGACAGTTAAAATAAAGTCCCTTCTCTCTCTATTAAGAATTTTCTAACCCAATGTATTAAGTATTTTCAAACCCAATGACTTTATTAAGTATTTTCACACCCAATAACTCTATTAAGTATTTTCACACCCAATGACTTTATTAAGTATTTTCACACCCGATGACTATTTCACACCACACGGGATCCACCGATGCTTCACACCCCCTCTAGGAAATTGTAGCCACCACAGTAGAGCCCCCCCCCCCCTGACTCCACAGCTTACACCCCCTTGAGGAAGAGTAGAGCCCCACCCCCCCCCCACCTGACTCCACAGCTTACACCCCCTTGAGGAAGATGGAGCCCCCCCCCCTGACTCCACAGCTTACACCCCCTTGAGGAAGATAGACACGGGCAGGGGTGTGCAGTGAGTGGATTTGAAGTCCGCCATGTATTTTCGGGCCTGGAAAATGAAACGTTATTTTTATTAAATATTAAAAAAAAAAAAAAAAAATGAGTGTTTCACATCCGTTTTTATTTCGTAGCCATGAAACAAGAGCTACTATAGATGCTTATGGTCTGTGTTGTAGCCTTCCCATCCCGTAGTATGCCTCCCCTCTGATGGGCGAGAAGTGACACAATACTTCCCAATTAGGTGCTGGGTCAACACGAGCGCACCGGAAGGTATCCCTTACAAGCAATTGTAAACAAATTAAGAATACAAATTTATGTCGACACGGGGGATCAAGCGAGAGCTTAACCACTGAGCTAATCGCGCGCTTGCGTGTTTAATCTTGTTTTATAATTTCAACTGGGATTCGAACCAACGGATCCCAACGCTACCTGGATAACCAGACTAGCGTTAACTTCTGGCTGGGAGATATTGAACAAAGAGAAGACCACTGTCTCGCTAGAGGACTAGAGAGAAACAAATTATTATTTTTTTTAAATTATATCAGGAGCTGACAGTCTTTGACTGGTTCCTATTCCGCACAGCATATCCATCAAATCTATCAGACAATTTTCTAACATATATTATACTTTTTACTTTCCTTATCCTATAATAAGGAAAGTATTGTATTCGTCGAAAATTTGACCTACCCAGTTTTTCACATTTCTGGACGAATCATAGCCTCAGGATACCAAAAAAGTTGTTTTCAGCCATTGGTCCGTGCGTCTGTCTGTGTGTCTGTGTGTGTGTGTGTGTGTGAACAGGATATCTCAAGAACGGTAAGAGCTAGAGACTTGAAATTTGGTATGAAAATTAATTTTATACACCAGACGAACCACGAAACTTTTGGTTGGAATCGGCCGCAGAATGCGGCCGCAGGGCTGCAAATATTGGCCGCAAGCACCGTTTCTATGAATTGGTTAAAGATACAAAAAAAGTTAAAGAACAACATTTTCTTAGATTAAAAAAATAATAGGAGTCTATTCTGATCATTTTTTTGATATCTTGAACTTTTTTGAACTCGGCCCCAATTTACCGGTATTTTGTGGGGGACCCGCTTGGACTAACTTTTTTAGTATTCATCCTAGATGGGAGTTGTGACATATCAAATCCAATGATTTAAGGTGCTGATTACGAATTTGATGTTAATTTTTAGGTAAATGTTACCTTTAAGTCACCAGGGGCTTTTGGTCCCGTTTCCATTCCTAATATGATAAGGAAAGTCGTGTGATGTTTACACCAGATTTTTTAACTATGATGTTATGACTTCAGTTCAGTATTTTGAGTAAATATGATAGCTAATAATTTTAATACTATCTGATATGATATTCTTGGCCAATTTTTTTTTTTTTTTTTACATACTAAAATATACCTATATTTAGTTTTAAATTTGGTACAAACAAATAACAGTAAATGAACGTAATACAAACACAATTAATAAAATTTGTACCTAGAAGAATTATAATGAGTTTTATAGACCTATTCAGCAAATAAACTGGTGTTTGGGTCTATTTCTTCATTTTTTATAAATTAAATTAAAGTTAAATGAAATGCTTCACAATATTAAAAAGATCTTATTTACATTAAAAAAAGGAGTGTTAATTTGACAACGAGAGATGTGAGGCTTGATGATTTGAAATTAATTTTCCTTATAACAGAGAAAAGACTAGCCAACCCGGACAAGCCAGACTAGCTTTCGGTTGCCCCTGAATGGACGCCGATGCATTTCGACCCCCACTCACCAGAAACAGCACCATCTGGCTCTGCTCGTCAGTGGACAGGTCTGCCCCCAGCTTCTGGTAGGGGTAGCCAGCCTCCACGGAGGTGTGGTTGGACAGGATGGACTGGCAGTAGGTGTCGTCCACCTTGTATTTGGTGTACACCTCGTCTGAAACACACAGGGAGATAATAAATAAATAAATAAATAAAATAAGTAAATTAGTTATCATATTTGTGTTAATCACTTTCGTGATATCACAACACTAATCAAACTAGCTTTACTAAATCTACGCAGAAACCTGGACTTGAACCACCGACCTCCAGGTTACAAGTCCGCCGCCTTATCGATCAAGCTACTGAGGTCGGATTAAAATAAGTAAATTAAAATAAATAATAGCTCAGTGGTTAAGCACTCGCTTGCCATGCGGAAGGTCCCGGGATCGAACCCGAGCCGACAAAAAATTGTATTAAAAATTTGGTTACAGTTTAAAAAGTTTAAAAAAAGAAAAATGTTTTTGACCACATTATAAAACCCCCTCCTGACTATCTCAAATTAGGACGTTAAGACCAAATAGCACCAAGTGGTCACAATAGAATGTGCGAATAATATAAATTTAATGTGTTATTATATCACAATTTTAGTGGGTAACACAGAACTTTTTTACTTGTATATTTGAACACATTATTTTCGACCAGTGGCAGAATCATAGACAATATAAGATATTGGGATATTAAATATACTGTAAAGTCTTAGGATTCTGCGCTAACCACTAAAATTGCGATATAACACAAAGAAACACATATATTTAATTATTTATTCATTAACTACATAGACAAAGTAAGAAATGCTTATATCAACGCATCCGAACATGCATTACATTTGACATTATTATTATTATTTATAATAATAACACTCTTTAGAGGAAGGTAGCCACCAGGCGTGCTTAATGCTCATTGCATTTGCTACCACCTAACCCTCAGAGTCTTATTATTATGTGGTCACAAAATCAAATCAATGAGGAAAAAAATCATGCACTGTGCGTGATTCGAACCAACGGATCCCTGCGCGATACCTGGATTACCAGACTAGCAGCGCGTTGACTATTACTAATGCATTAACCGCATCGACCTAGATTCTTCGATGCAAGTTGCATCCGCTGATTGACTAGGCGGGATGGGTGGAACCGAGTGCATTCTAGGAAACTGCATCTTGTGACAGTGAGCAGAAATGCAATGATGCGTTTCCCGGGCGACACAATCTGGATAAGTTCTTCGGGAGATAGTGATTGATTATTATTTGTTTATGCGTAGTCACCGTGTGATAAGAGGTCAATTAGGCCAATAACAATGGTAGAAAAAAGGATAGGTCAATCAGGTCAATAGGAATGGTAGACAGACAATAGGTTAAACAAGTAAATAACCATGGTAGACAGACGACAGATGAATCAGGTCAATAAAAAACAGATGAAAAGTGGTCAATCAAGTCAATAACAAACAGACGATAGGTCAATCAGGTCAAAAACAAACAGACGATATGTAAATCAGGTCAAAAACAAACATACGATAGGTCAATCAATTCAATAACAAAGAGAAGATAGGTCAATCAAGTCTATAATAAATAGACGATAGGTCAATCAGGTCAATAACAAACGGATGATAGGTCAATCAATTCAATAACAAAGAGACGATAGGTCAGTAACAAGGAGACGATAGGTCAATAACAAAGAGACGATAGGTCAGGCAGGTCAATTACGAGCAGACGATAGGTCAATAACAAAGAGACAAAGATAGGTCAATGAGGTCAGTAACAGACGATAGGTCAAAAGCATCAATGGTAGACAAACGATAGGTCAATCAGGACAATAACAATGGTAGGAGCTCCCAATGTGCAGAGCACCCTGAACTTGGCCAAATAGGAACCAATAATGTTGCACACAGCGACAGCGTTCCAAATGAGGAGCAACCAACCACTCCACTCAATTCAATTCAATTCGATCACTCAAGCCACAGAAGACTCAGAAGAGTTGTGTGTGTTGAACAAACAATCGAGTTCCAGTGACTCTGAACTTGTAGCGCTTCTCAAAATAGCACTCAGAACCTCGTTCCAGCAAGCTTTTTTTTTTCTCTCTCTCTCTCTCTCTCTCTCTCTCTCTCTCTCTCTCTCTCTCTCTCTCTCTCTCTCTCTCTCTCTCTCTCTCACACACACACACTTTTTAGTGGAAAGTAAAGACCAGGTAATGCTCAAAGAATTTTCCACCACCTAACCCTTAGCCTCAGAGTCTTGTTATTATGTGGTCACAAACTCAAATTAATGAGGAAACCACTTTGATTACCGATGCACTCTCTAGCTTAAAAAAATTGTTTTGAAATCATCTTACCATCGATAACTTCATTAAAATTCAAGCCAGGATCGTGACTGAGGGCCAAATGATGACTTTTCGTAAAGAAAAGTAAACGAAGGCTTGGCGCCGTTACGAGATTTGAACCAAAACTCAAATTGATAAGGAAAAATTCGTGCGGGTTGGTCACAGAACTTGCATATACAAATTGGGCTTTCTTCATAAAAAAAAAAAAAAAAAAAAATAATAAAAAAAAAAAAACAAAAACAAAACGTTATCACAAAAATCGAATGTTTTTTTTTCACAATTTAAGAACCCCTAGGTCAAATTACTCATCTGTGTGATCGAGATCGTCAATGAAATTAGTGAACAATTAATTAGTCAGGAGAAAATGTAGGTATGTTCTGGTTTAGTTGACATGAGTTCTCGTCAAATAGAGCAGAAAACGACAAGTCTCGAGGGAAATTTTATGTCGTTTGAAATCTATCTTGGGTGCAATGTGAGTTGGGTAAACTTATTAATATTATTGAATACCTTGTTAGAAAAAAAACATATGTACAGTACAAATAATTACTATTAAATTTAAAAGGTGTAAAAATTTAAGCTATAAAAAAGAAAAAAAAAAAAAATAGAAAATTTATATACAGTATATACACATATGTCCTAACTAAAGAGCAGGGTTATTGCCTATGGCAATCTATGCCAGGCAAACCTGAATGAATTCTGTATAGAAATCATACGAAGGATATTTTATTTCGTTTGAAATTTGATCTCTCGTGGGTGTAATCCCAGACAGCACGGCAGTTGACTTCCAGTCTGGATTTAAGGTGGAAATATCCAGGTGTATAAAGTCAACTGGACCTCCAACTGTCCCGACAGCTGGATTTTTCCATCATGGATTAAATCAGTTGACCAGCCACCTGGATATTTCCAACAAAAATCCATCTAGACTCAGTCACCTGGGCAGTCAGCTGGAAATATAACGACTCTCTCCAGCTAGGACATGAGTAGAATTTAGTCAGTTGACCAGTCAGCTGGAAATGTTCCATATTTTTCCAGTTTACATAAAACGTGTCCTTTGTTGAAGACGCCATCTTTGATCTGTCGTAATTTCAGAAATTGTGATATTGGTGATTGTAAATTGTTTTAAATAATTAATAATTCTTTTAAATATTAGGTATTTTATTTAGTTTTGAACATTTTTAAATACAAATATCATTTTATTTAGTTTTGATCTTTTTTATAACTACTGGAAGTGTTTAGATAAAACTCGTAGATAAAACTCGTCCTTTGTTGAAGGAAATTCAGAAATTGTGATATTTTTGTGACAAATTGTGAATTGTTTTAAATAATTAATAATTCTCTTAAATATTAGGTATTTTATTTAGTTTTGAACATTTTTAAATACAAATATCATTTTTTACTTTGTCTTTGTGAAGAAAGAGGACAATCATAGTGTTTACTTTGTCATTTCTGAACTCCAAATTTGCTTTCGAGATGTTTCAAAAAATAGTTCTTTAGTTTATCTAAATCGTGACAGAAGAAAGAGGACAAGAAGCAGTTAATACTGGATCACCTTTTTCATCTGACAATAACCATCCATTTCTAGAGACATCCACTTGGACCCTAACAAACTTTCTGCACTCTCCTGTTCCTGGACCTTCAGTGGGATTAACACCTTCAGTTCACTTGGAATCATACCAGCTACCCATATTAATCTCACCTAGCCTAGCCAAGCCAAAGTAGGACCATGAATGCTAGTCTCATGTGTTAAGGGAAACAGAATTTTTTATGCTCAAGATCTCTTGACCATAGGTTGGCTAAAAAAAGGTTCTGGTTCAAGCAAAGAAACAGCTGAATGCATAGTGCTAGATAGTGAAATTTTTCACTCTGTGGATTTTATTTAGATGTACAATACATATTATTATAAAATGAATATTTCACTGATAGGTGGTTCTGCCACACTAAAAAATGATGTTTAGGTACTTTGTGACATGCTTCCTGATTACTTGATTTAAAATTAATTGGCCAATTTACTGTGCACTGTTCATAATAACAATAATAACTATTGTGCTCTCTCTACCACCTTATTACTATGAAGGCCCTTAAATTTTGAGTTAATTTTATATCTATTTAAAAAAAGTGTTCCACACTATTGTGTTTTATAATTTCACTAGTCTTAACTAGTCAATTTTGTTTTAATTTAAGTATAACAATGTTTTTTGGTAATAATTCTCAAAGCAAACAACCCAGCAATTCTAATTAGCCACAGCAGTACATAAATTGTCATGAAGGATTACAAATACATAATAACATTCACTAATCCATGTTCAACCCCGTTAGACATTGCTTAACTTTTGCAATTTCATGAAAACTGGTGTATTCCATGCCCCATCTTCATTTTCTGCTGGCTATTAGTTTATTTCTTTGTTATTTTTGGTTTCTCAAAAGAAATATATTTTAATTTACATAGTATTATTATTTTATTGTGATTATGTACATGTTATGAGCATATTTTATAATTGGATATCATTATTTTATTTCTATACTAGCTAAAACCTGGCATTTTGTCACCATTAAGGTTTTTTCTCATGGCCGGTGTCCCAATAAAAATAATAATAACACTTTTAACTGGAAGGTAACCACCAGGTAAGGTTAAAGGTTATGCTCAAAGCATTTTCTACCACCTAACCCTCAGAGTCTTATTATTATGTGGTCACAACCATAATGAGGAAAAAATTGAAACAACGGAACCCTACGCTAGGTTGATTATCTGACTAGCGCATTAACCACTTGATTACCAGTGCACTTGAAAATTGTATTAGATATTTTAATTTTGATAATTTTCTAGGTATGTTGAAGGTGGCTTAGGGGGGGTGAACTCTCAGTGAGAGTACCGTTTGGTATTGTAACCCCAAGAGGACATAGTCAGCCAGACATGCATAACTTTGAGTTTTATATATAGAGATTATACCTACTTAGGAAATGCTTTACATTGGTACAAGGTCTTGTGACATGATGGAAATTTGATAGTGCATTTTACACTTTTGGGACAATTTTTTTAATAATAAACACTCTTATTGTAAAAATATAATAATGTTAAAGAGTCTTATTTGAATTGTGTTGTTTAAAACAGATTAGTTATTTTCTTTTTCTTTCCAAATTTCTATATAAAAAAAATTATACTCAAAATTGTGTGTGTGTACGTGTTAAAAAAACCTATTTAAAATTTATTACTTTATTTTTATACAAAAAAAAAAATATTCTTCATGAGATTTGAATGCATGGCCTCTAAATTAAATAACTGAAATTGAATTTATGCCTAATATACATTTGTTTCTAGTATTTTTATTACTATTATTATTTGAAAAAAAAAAGGCATATAATGGGATTCGAACCCACAACCTCAAAACCAAGAGCGTAGCATTTGATTATTATGTAGTATAATGTACAGTATAGGTAAATAGGTATGTCAACATTGTGGTAGTGAGTTACTACCCATCCACTAGAGAGCGCTACAAGTAGCTGGAAATAAGTGGAACAAATCCAGTTGACTTTGGGCAACTGACTTCCAGTTAAAAGTTGGGTTACTTTCCAGTTCATTTCCAGTTGATTTCCAGGTGGAGGTCAGGTGGAAGGTGGAAATCTCCAGCTGATTTCCAGGTGGGCAAGTAGACTTTTTCCACCTAACAGTATGATATACATCCAGTTGACTGTGCTGTCTGGGTACGCTAGGTTGATTATCTGACTAGCGCATTAACCACTTGATTACCAGTGCACTTGAAAATTGTATTAGATATTTTAATTTTGATAATTTTCTAGTATGTTGAAGGTGGCTTAGGGGGGTGAACTCTCAGTGAGAGTACCGTTTGGTATTGTAACCCCAAGAGGACATAGTCAGCCAGACATGCATAACTTTGAGTTTTATATATAGAGATTATACCTACTTAGGAAATACTTTACATTGGTACAAGGCCTTGTGACATGATGGAAATTTGATAGTGCATTTTACACTTTTGGGACAATTTTTTTTAATAATAAACACTCTTATTGTAAAAATATAATAATGTTAAAGAGTCTTATTTGAATTGTGTTGTTTAAAACAGATTAGTTATTTTCTTTTTCTTTCCAAATTTCTATATAAAAAAAATTATACTCAAAATTGTGTGTGTGTACGTGTTAAAAAAACCTATTTAAAATTTATTACTTTATTTTTATACAAAAAAAAATATTCTTCATGAGATTTGAATGCATGGCCTCTAAATTAAATAACTGAAATTGAATTTATGCCTAATATACATTTGTTTCTAGTATTTTTATTACTATTATTATTTGAAAAAAAAGGCATATAATGGGATTCGAACCCACAACCTCAAAACCAAGAGCGTAGCATTTGATTATTATGTAGTATAATGTACAGTATAGGTAAATAGGTATGTCAACATTGTGGTAGTGAGTTACTACCCATCCACTAGAGAGCGCTACAAGTAGCTGGAAATAAGTGGAACAAATCCAGTTGACTTTGGGCAACTGACTTCCAGTTAAAAGTTGGGTTACTTTCCAGTTCATTTCCAGTTGATTTCCAGGTGGAGGTCAGGTGGAAGGTGGAAATCTCCAGCTGATTTCCAGGTGGGCAAGTAGACTTTTTCCACCTAACAGTATGGTATACATCCAGTTGACTGTGCTGTCTGGGATATGAGTTGTGTAAACTGGTAGTCAAGTGGTTAACGCGCTAGTAATCCAGGTAGCGTAGCGATCCATTGGTTCGAATCCCACCTAATGCATAAATTTTTCTTCATTAATTTGAGTTTGTGACCACATAATAATAAACCTCAGAGGGTTAGGTGATAGAAAATGCTTTGAGCATTAACCTCGCCTGGTGGTTGGTTACCTTCCACTAAATTTATTTAAGAAGTTAAAAAGTTATCATATTTGTATTAATCACTTTCGTGATATCACAACTACTCTAACTCGCTTTACTAAATCTACGCTGAAACCGGGACTTGAACCACCGACCTCCAGGTAACGAGTCTGCCGCCTTATCGATCAAGCTACTACCTACAGAGCTCTCTGAGGTCGGTTTTGATAATTTTTTCTCAAAATATAACGAGAGAGTTCAATGTCCAATACAAAGAACACCCATCTATGTATAGAATTATTGTATATCTATATGTACATATATCCTGGGCATAATGTCCAATATCTATGTATCCTGGGCAATCTGGGCATAACACACCACGGGGGATTGCCACATGCGAAGAAGTAACGGAGACAGGACAGCCTCCGTGGCGTAACGGTTATGACTACTGCCCATTGTCCAGAGGTCTCGAGTTCGACTCCCGGTTGGGGCAGACTTTTCGAAGAAAATTCTGTACCCTCTAAACACGTGAGGCTGGTATTTCCGACCCTAATACCCAGGCTGGGTGAGGGTAATGTGGGTAGCTGGTACGATTCCCAGCGAATGGAGGGTATAACCACCGTACTGACTATCTATTTCAAATCAGGACGTTAAAACCGAATAGAATGAACTGGTCACAATAGATCTAACCAGGTCGCAGTGTTAATTGTGGGTTTCTCTGAAAAGCCCTGCAATCAGGTCAGATAATAATAATAATAACGGAGACAGGTATCTGTAGTAGTGACAGGGCTGAAATCTTTATCAGAATTTAAAAACAGCGGATCATCAACAAAAAAAAGAGAAAATAAGTAGCAAATTACTCTAATATCTAATACATGCGGTATTTTTCTAACACATAGCTAGAATTCATTAAAAATAATAATAACAATGGGAGTTTACTGTAATCTCTATAAGAATCGTTACTTTTCTAACACAAAGATAGCGAACCATTAGATGAACCAGAATGAGTAAACCACTATTTTTAGACGTAATTTGGATCATTAGATCATTACATACCTGGAAATCTGTAATTAGTTAGAGAATAAAAGGATTAAATGTCCGAGTTCTCCTGAGGATAGTGATAAGGCGTATTACAAGAATTATAAAATAAAAAAAAATATTTGTATTTTTTTTTTTTAAACCAACCTCAGTAGCTTGATCGATAAGGTGGCGGACTTGTAACCTGGAGGTCGGTGGTTCAAGTTCAAGTTCAGAAATAATTTAGTAAAGCTAGTTTGAGTAATTGAGATATCACATTATGATTAACACAATTAATATGACTGACCTCAGTAGCTTGATCGATAAGGCGGCAGATTTGTAACCTGCAGGTCTGTGGTTCAAGTCCCAAGTTAAGCAAAGATTTAGTACAGAGAGTTTGAGTAATAGGAAAACTTTTAGTCCACCTGATGTGATTCCGTGCATTGGTATAAGTCAAGTGGTTAGCGCGCTAGTCTGGTAATCCAGGTAGAGCAGGGCTCCGTTGGTTCGAATCCCACCCAATGCATGAATTTTTCATCATTAATTTGAGAATATAATAAGACTCTCAGGACTAAGGTGGTAGAAAATGCTTTGAGCATTAACCTCGCCTGGTGGTTATCTACCACTATAAAAAGTATTATTATTATTATTCCTTTGTGTGTTACGGTAAAACTCAAAAGTATTGTATTTCTTTGAGTCTTCGTACAGTATAATTATTGAAGATAAAGTTTTTTTTTAATTTGGGTTTAACGATCATATCACGACGGCGATGTTACCCTCCATTCGCTGGAAACTCACAAACCTGCTACCCACATGAAGCTCACCCAGGCTGAATTTGGCTGGAATGCCAGCATCACGAAGTCTTCACCTCGCTGAACGTTGCTTAACTTCGGTGATCCTACGGGAACCGGTGCATTCAACGCGCCATCGACGCTGACTTTTTTTTTTAACCGTACGAGAACCGTACTTCATAGCGTCTTCGGGCAATTATTACAGATTAAGTTTACCGGTATTCGGTATTTCTATTGTGAGTGTGTTTGTGTGTGTGTTTGACACCCGTCGTTCTCCGACAGACCTGTAATAATAATGTTGTCATCATCCTGCCCAGGTTAACACTACGTGACCGAAACACTTCACGTTATTAATCCAATCGCTAATCCGTCAAATCGGAGCCTTAATTCTTCGTCTAATGGGAGCTAATTATTATTATTATAGTTAAGGAATGAGACACGAGATTGTTGTAATCCACAGATCCATAGGATCCACAGGCAGAGGGATTGCCTGTAAGTGGTTTGCTTTAGAAAAACCTATAGCGAGTTTCCGTCGCGCTGCACACTCGAAAAACTCCACCAGCAGTGTGAAAGTTGAAAATCAATTTATTTATTTATTTACACTTTATTTTTTTTACAAAACAATCATCAATAAAAAAAAAAAAAAAACAATAAATTAAAAAAAAGAAGTAGGTATGTACAAAAAGAAATAAAGATCAATATTAATTTTTATTACAATTTTTTTTTGTAATCCGCCGGGACGAGGTAAATGCCTTATAGTAATCAATCAAGATTACTTGCAACAGATAACAATAATAATAGCACTCTTTAGTAGAAGGTAACTACCAGGTGAGGTGAATGCTCAAAGCATTTTCTACCACCTAACCCTCAGAGTCTTATTATTGTGGTCGTATACTCAAATGAATGAGGAAAATGCACTGGGTGAGATTCGAACCAACGGATCCCTGCGTTACCTGGATTACCAGACTAGCGCGTTAACCACTTAATTACTCGTACAATACAATACAATACAATTCTCTGTTTATCCTGCAAGAATGAGAGTCCCTTTACTTATTTACAAAAAAATATTTACAAAAAACTTTGTTAACAAAGAAGAAGAAATATAATAATAATAATATCGCCTTATTCATACTGCCCAACTAGGACTAATGAGTAGGCCGGAGTGAAAAAAATAATTTTGGAATTTGAAAACGCCTAATATGTCAAAAGTTGTAATTTTGTGAGTAGATCAATCCCTGAAAGTTTCAAAAATTAAAAAAATGATCTTGAGTCTCCACATTGAGCTTAAAGTTTTTGCTATTTTTGAGTATGCAATTTGAAGGGGCAACATAGTTTTTTTATCCTTTATTGACCTCTGACATGAAAAGTTTTCATTTAAAAAAAAAGTATTGTATTAAATTGTATTGAGAACAATTTTCTGTATCATTTAGTATCATAAAACGTCTCTCTATGATGTACAGTTAAAGAGATAGAACACTAATAGTTATGATTCTTGTTGAAAACTTATGAAAATTATAATTTTTGGGACACTCCGCTTCTTAAAAAATCATATAATTATTATTATCTTATATGATAACGAGTATCATATGTATTAAAGACATTACCAGAAAGAACAAATAATAAAAAGTACTAAATTAAGGATCAAAGGTTTTATATTTTCAAATGATTATCATTCATTTTATGTATTACCAAAAAAATCTTTTTTGTGCTACACACAGGAATATTTTTTTAAAAATATTCCTATAAATCGGTCTCGGGCAACTTCGCCACAAACAGATTGTGATGCCTCAGTTACCATTACCAGCCTGATACGCCTTTCCACAGCTTGAGTGTGGCTGCTGGCATGGGAGTTTGAGAGCATCGAACTCCGTTTGGGATCGGATGAGGCATATAATTTCCTCATCAGTCAGGTTCAAGGTGGAAGCTGGATCCAGTAGATTTTCCCAACTGATATATGAGGTTGAAGTAGTCATCAGCTTCAAAATTATGAGGAGACAATTGGGGCTGGGGGACTTAAAACATAGAGGAGACCAGCAGTCTGGCTGGGTGACTATAAACAGGGAGTAGACCAGCATTGGCTTGGTTCGGGGGGTCCTTGTCAATTAATAGACTCCTTGTAAAGACAGTGGTAGGAGTGCTGAATCATTCCTCCATTGTCTGGCTACCATCGTTCACATTATCTTTATGAAGCTTGCGGGATTTTAAAATTCTACCCAATGCTTGTTCTCGCACATTAGAGCGCGAATCCTTAATTATAATAACACACTTTAGTGAAGGTAATCACCGGGCGAGGTTAGTGCTCAAAGCATTTTCTACCACCTAACCCTCAGAGTCTTATTATTATGTGGTCACAAACACAAATTAATGAGGAAAAGTTCATTCACTGGGTGGGATTCGAACCAACGGATCCCTACGCTACCAGGTTTACCAGACTAGCGCGTTAACCACTTGACTAAAAGTGCACCTTAGCATTGCAAGAAGTACAAGTTGAAAAGTTATCATATTCGTGTTATTCAATTTCGTGATAACACAACTACTCAAACTCGCTTTACTAATTCTACGCTGAAACCGAACATGAACCACCGACCTCTAGGTTACAAGTCCGCAACCTTATCGATCAAGCTACTTGGTCAGTTTGCGAGAAGAGTATTTTCAAAGTAAGCGAAATACGCGTTTCTCTGTATCACATCAAACATAAGTTTTTTGTATTGTATAGACAAGAATGAACATTTCTTAATCATTTTAAATAAATGCATGGGCCTTTCTGAGCTATTTTTTTTTTAATTTAAAACCACGACGGGGCAATCACTTTCATTATGTAATCAGCAAGAAGTTATATCTTTTACATGAAGTGCCTCAATAACGCTCTGTAGGAAAAGAGGGCCAAATATTAAAAAATTTCAGTAGGGCGGCTACAAATTAAAAAAAAAACAACTTAAAGTTATAATTAAAAGATTTAATACATGTAATATTAACTATCAATCAAAACGATTATTATTCTTAGGTAATACTGACATGATATGGGTATTTCACTTCATACAAAAAATAGTTAGTTATTTTATTTAAACAACCAAGTCAACCTAGAAAAATTTGATCCGTAATATCCGTAGTTAATTTCTAACGAATGCACAAATTAATTTGAATAATCATTTTCACATACAAAGAAAGATCTGAAAACTCAGTTTTGTACTGGTTCAATTACAAAGCTACAAATTGGAGACGAGACCGGACAAGAACAAGCGAGAAAATGTCAGTAAGCATTAAATTTATTTTCGCGCACAGTTACCTACATAGATTTTAAATACATACATGTTACTTGTACTCGTATAATGAAGGAAGATGTCTTAAATAACCAACTAAATATAGATAACAACGTAAATCTTTTATCCTGAAAAAAGTAGGCCTGAGTTGTACCAGCACCTATGATATGGACTATAATAACCTACCATATTATTATCAGTTTCCGAAGTTTCTGCTAGAGTTACAATTGTTTATATTCTAGCTCATAGATAGTACATCATAGAGAGAAGTTTCAAGGAATTAAAATATAGAAAAAATTGTTTACAACATAATTTTATTCAATATCTTTTTTTGTATAATGAACACTTTTCATGTTAGACGTGCTTCAAGTGCAAAAACCGATGATGCCCCTTCAAATTGCATACTCAAAAATAGCAAAAACTTTAAGCTCAATGTGGAGACTCAAGATCATTTTTTTAATTTTTGAAACTTTCAGGGATTGATCTACTCACAAAATCACAACTTTTGACTTATTAGGCGTTTTCAAATTCCAAAATTATTTTTTTACCCCCCTGTTTCACTCCGGCCTACTAATGAGTCCCATTATTCTAGCAGTAAGCCCAAGACGTATTACTATGTGGTAAAAATCCCAAATGGGAGGATAACTTGTCATGTCCCGGCTGGGTTTCAAAACCGCGACCTCCGGAATCTCTGGATTCACAGAGTGCCGCCTTTACCACTGAGTTACCACCGGGAGAGACTTATACAATCATCATCATTATCATAGGGTGGCGTCATCGTGAACGATGGTATGGTAGCCAGATAGTGGAGGGATGACTCAGCACTTCTACCACTGTCTTTACAAGGAGGCTATAATAATTATTGACAAAGGCCCCCAGAACCAAGCCAATGCTGGTCTACTCCCTGTTTATAGTCCCCCAGCTAGACTGCTGGTCTACTCTCTGTTTATAGATCGCCAGCCAGACTGCTGGTCTCCTCCCTGTTTATAGTCCCCCAGCCAGACTACTGGTCTCCTTCCTGTTTATAGATCCCCAGCCAGACTGCTGGTCTACTCTCTGTTTATAATCCCCCAGCCAGACTGCTGGTATTCTCCCTGTTTATTACCTATCATTATTATTATTATTATATTATGCTTTATTAAGACAAAAATACAGTAAAATACAATGAAATTATAAAGGAAAAATAAATAGATTGAACAAAGAAACAAGAACAAAAAAATAAAAATGAAACTAATGTCCTACCTAAAGGGCGGGGTTATTGCCTGTGGCAATCTCTTCCACCCAACTCTAAAGTCTAAAAAAAAAGTTTAGAGTCCCCCGGCCAGACTTACCAATACAATAAAACTTTTTTTTAGATATAACACGGAGCGAGGAAGTAACTGACGATCACCATTTAAAGAAAATAATAGAGGTGAATCAATAATAGCACAGAGAAGAAACACGTTCAGAGCTAACACTTGGAGGAAAATAGTTTCTAATAAAAAACAGTTATTTCTCCGTATGGTACGTTGCACCTTACTGTCCAGGCTGTATACAGTAGATGTCCGTTACTATGATCCCCCCGATATTATCAACTTTGGATGTTCGGTTGGGTGGAAGAGCTCACAGTGTGAGAATCCTGCCGTTAAAGCTAAAAAAAAAGAAAAAAAACTTTTTTTTTAGCTGATTTTTTTTTTTTTCGAGATGGAAATTTCTTCTCAGACTGACTCAGACATTTTCACTTTCCTTAACCTATAATGAGGAAAGTATTGTATTCTTTATATAATAATAATAATTTCAAATACATTCTTATAAATAATAATTACATGACTAACTTCTTTTTTTTTTAAGTGGGGTTTTAACGTCGCTTTCAACTGCCATGGTCATATCACGACGGGGGTTTTACCCTCCATTCGCAGGAAACTCACAAACCTGCTACTCACATTGACCTCACCCAGCCTGAGTGGGGCCGGGAAAAGCCAGCGTCACGAGAATTAGAATTTGAATGGTCACCCATCTAAGTCTTAACCTCGCTTGATGTCGCTTAACTTCGGTGTTCTGAAGGGAACCGGTGTATTCAACATGCCATCGACGCTGGATACTAACTTCTTTAGATGCTCACAATAGGTCTATGTACATTGTACATACATATTTTGTATTTGTGTACCTAATGAGTACTTAAATTAACATTCAAATACCCCTGTGTTTTTTTTTTTATATAAAATTTGCTTTATTTCCCTTATTTTACCTATAATGCTATTGAACCCCGATATTATGAACTTTTACATTGAACCCCGCTATTATGAACTACCCTTGGTCCCAACTAGTTAAAAAAAACGGGGTTCTACTGTGGTGGGACACCCTGTGTATACAGGGTGTCCCACCAAAGTTGGACACCACAAATTACTCGGCCCCTGATAGAGTTTTTGAGAAATAAAAAAATTCAAGGGTAGGTACATGTCCTAATTATGCGCTTACAGTCATAAATTTTCTTTTATACAGGGTGGTTTGAAGTGAGAAATTGAGGTGTCAACTTTCTATTTTTAAATGGGACATGTTGGATTTTTTATTTGTCAAAAACCCTACTAGGGGCCGACTAATTTGAGGTGTCCAACTTTGGTGGGACACCCTGTATAATATTTTTATGTAGGTATGTCCGAACTGCCCATCATCTGATTTGCCAATAATGGCAATGAGATAGTGCATGAGTGTATAGGGTTCACAGTTATACACATTGTATTGCAAACTGCATTTAGTTTTTTTTAAGATGAGTGTTTCACAGCCTTTTTTATTTCGTAACCATGAAACAGAAGTTACTGTAGACGCTTGTGGTCTGTATTGTAGCTTCCCCATCCCGTAGTATGCCTTACCTCTGATGGGCGAGAAGTAACACAATATTTCCCATTTAATTGCTGGGTCAACACGAGCGCACCGGAAGGTATCCCTTACAAACAATTGTAACCAAATTAAGAATACAAATTTTACAAATGTTGGCACAGGGGATCGAACTCGGGACCTTCCGCATGGCAAGCAAGTGCTTAACCACTGAGCTAATCGCGCGCTAATTATTGTAAAATGCCGTTCCGAACTTTATCAGAATCAGTGAAGTCGAACCGGGGGGTAAATTATTATTACTTTACACTTTACTAATAAGCACATTTATTTTATAACAACAGATAGTTACAAATTAATATGCAGTATAAGATAAGAAAAAAAAATGGAAACAATATAAGAAGAAGAAAAAAAAAGAAATAAATATATAGACATGTCCTAACTAAAGGGCGGGGTTATTGCCTTGGGCAATCTCTTCTACCCAACACTTTATAAATAGTAGAATCCAAAGGACACAGGTACAAGAAAGAGAAGCAGACCAAAGATGAGATGGAGAGACAAAGTTGAAGAGGACCTTGGGAAAAATAGAGGACGCGCTAAAAAGGAACACAAAAACATTTTTTTTTTTTTTAATCTTAAAAAAAAGAAAGACAAAATATCTTTCTTTTTTTAATCTTAAAAAAAAAAATAGTAAGCAAATCCTGTGTGTCCTATAGAAGATGAAGATGGTAATGGTTCCAGGACGAAAAGGAAAGCGAATGCAGAAGTTATAAATACATCCAGACAGGATACCAGACAAACATTTGTCGTCTGACTCACCGCGAATACAGAAGAAAAAGTTCTGGCGAAATAGTCATAAAACAAAGAGAGGAAATTGACGAGAAAAAGTGCGAAATAATTTTTGTAAAATTGCGACTTGAGTTTTGTAAAAAAAAAAATTGGACACTTAAAACACGTAACTAATAAATCTAATAATAAATTTATTTCGTATTCGAAATTCGGTTAGAATTGATTAAAAACCTTTGAAGGAGACTATGAAACGCTTTTTGGAAATTATTTAAAATCATAGATCAATGACTTTTTGTGAAATTTAAAGAACATGCAAATAATTTTCAATTCAAGTGATTTTCAGTAAAACCTCGAAAAAATTTAATTTGGGTTTACCAAAAAATCTAGAATTAATTTTATCTATTTTTATATTAGGAATAATATAAAAACTTTTTGACAATCAAAAGTGACTTAAAGTCAAAATTACTAAGTTACTTTTGACTGACATTTCACTTAAAAAAAACGACTTTTTTCAACTCAAAAGACACAATTAATTCTTTTTTTCAACTCAAAGCTTTTTCATAACTAAATCAAGTGAGCCAACTTTTTAGTGACATTTAACTAAAAAGCAATGCAACCAATTTGACTAATGAAACCAACTTTTTTGAAAATTAACACCCAAGTCCTATTTTTGACATCTAACTGAAGAGATCTATATTTTTTGACATTATTTTAACTAACTCAAGTGCACAAGTCCGATTTTTAGACAAATAAAAACAAAAAAACCTAACTTCTTCGACCTTAATTTAAATCAAAGGACCTAACTTTTTGACTTGTAACTAGAGTCCTCAAATCCCAACAACACCTCTCTACTCCATTGTGAATGTGACACAAATCCTGCACCATGTTTACCCCAAAATTAAAACTCGTCCTCCTTCTGGTGGCATTACTCACCATTTCGGTGCAAGGCATGGCCAACACTTCCACCGGTGAACCGGGTGACAAGTCTGGTGACGAAATTACATGGATAACGCTCAAAACTGGTGAGTGGTTAACCTTTTTCGGTTATTTTTAAGATTTTTATTTCCGGGTATGTATTGCCATAGGCAAAAACCCTACTCTTGAGTTAGGACATGTGCATATATTTTATCCATGGACTTTTAATTTCCTTGAATATCTCAATATCTTAGTATTACCCATAATTCCGCCACTGGTTGCTGCTCAGATTAAAGCAGAGCTACTCATTTTTCCTCACGAGGTATGAGTGGACCCAGGACATCCAAGTACAGAGCAGAAAAAATCCAGTCTTGCTGGGGATCGAACCCAGGTCACTGTGCGTGCAAGCCTGGTTGGACACGGTGACTACTCTTATTTGGCACCTAATAAAGACATGGAATAGATCGGTTGGGTGGAAGAGCTGACATTGTGGGAGCTCTGCAGTTTAACTCCGATAGAGCCTCAAAAATCAAGCACAACATTTTAGAAAAAAAATAAATGAAAATTTCACATCTCTGGTAGTCTAGTAATCCTGGCTTTTAAAAATGCAAGTTTTGGTGTAGTTTTGATTTTTTGTACCATAGTGTATTTTGAGCTGCTGAACACGAATCTGAGGTTTGCCAACAAAAATTTTACCGGCAAATTTTTTTACAGGCAAAAAACAGGCAAAAAATTGGACTATTTTTAGTTTTTCTGAAATATCTCCCAAGTGATTTAATAAACGCCAACACTAACTCTATACAAAGTTGTTTACAACTAAATTCCCTACATTTTATATTCTACAAAAAAAATTGTGCGACCAACCTTTGAGCTTTGAGGGCGCCCGCAAAATGCAGGCAAAAAATCAAAAGTGGCCACATTTGCGATTTTTTAAAATTTTACTTCAAAATAACGCTCCTGACAATATTTTTGGCAGTTAAAGACGTCATTGATGGCTTACAGGCTAAAGTTTCAGACTTTTTCAGCCTTTTAGAAGGACCTCTGCAGCCTTTTAGAGTGATCACAGTCACCTGTGTCTATATATAGAACCCTGGTTTCAAACAAAAAGTTTTGCTGTACTTGTAATTTTTGGTAATATAGTGTATTTATAGCTGCAAAGTATGAATTTGACGTTTGCCAACAAAAAAATTGCCGTCATTTTTTTAACAGGCAAAAACGGCCTGAATGGAGCTTTTTTCAGTTTTTAACAAAATCTCCGAAACTGTGCATTTCAAAGCAACGTTGGGTGAATACTAAGTTCAACATAACTGAATTTCCTACATATTATGTTCCCAATATTTTTTTGTGCAACCAACCTTTTAGCTTTGAGAGCGTCCTCAAAGCCCAGGCAAAAAGTCAGAAAAGGCAAAATTAGAATTTTTTGAAGTTTTTTTTTTTTTTTTTTTTTTTTTTTAATTAAGAACATAACATTGTTTCAAAAATAATTCTTATAACTATAAATTGAAACAACAATACCAATGTTCACATTAAGATTAAATAATTAATTAAGAACTTAAAACTATAGCGAACTAAAAACTAATTGTCTTACATTTGCTTTAAAAGCTTCCTTAGACAGTTATAAAAGTTTAACCTCGATATAAACTTCTTGGCAGTGTGAATGATATTAATAATGGTTTAAAGGCTAAATTTTTTGACCTTTGCAGTACATCTTTGTGAGGGACTTGGATCAGGGTCCTCCATTGATGGCATGATATCGCAATGCAAGCATAGAGCGGAGCAGGAGAGTCCTGCTTTCCTGCAGCCACAGTTTCCTGTACATTTGCAGGAAACGAGCTTCAGCAATTCGGGGGGAGCGGGGGCAGAGAGATTTAATATAGGTTCTAGACCTGTTTGAGTTTGTTTCCATCCCCATTCTTCAGGAGCTTTACTTACTCCCAACCATTGTTGCACTTGATGGTACAGGGTACACCCTGAGGGAGTGCACACGGTGGTAACGCAGCAATGTTGGAGTTGATTCTAAAGGCTACCTTGGTATAACATATGTATCGCAGATGGTTAAGTGAAGACGGACTTTTTCCACTGGACGCATACAAATGTATTAAGAAGCGTTCTCCTGCTGCCGCTACAGAGTCTTGGGACGCTTTAGAGTCTTTGAAGACGTCTATAACTTTTCTAAGACTAGGACTTTTTACAAGGGTTTTTAAAAAATTCCCTATTTCCTTGTTTAAAGAGAGCCGACGTCTTATCACACCTGCTCATTGCATGTAGAAAGAGGATGTGTTCTTTCACGCATGAGGAAGTTGGACAAATGGTCTGCTTTCCAGGTTTTAAATAGAAGACATTGTCAACTTCACAGAGCACAATCAAGATTACTAATATTCCCCTACTATAGTAACAGTCTCATTTGAGTGCGGTCGTAACAATCAGTACGCCTGCATCTTCTTCTGCCTGCTTATATTGCAAACCTGCTTCTGAAAGTTTGGTAGCAAGTAAGTCAATGAGACGACTCTTATTTCTTGGATTTGCTAGAAAATTATCTTTTGACATTGTTGGTGTCATGGTGTCATCAAAAAGCATGTCTGCAGATGAGAGAGTCCTCGTTCTCCTCATACGCTCAGCTGTTTTTGTTCCTCTTTGAATATCTTCAGGCTAGCCATCCAAGACAACTACTGCCCCAGGATATTTGGAGATGACATACTGCATGTATCTGTCACAGTTTGAAGAGAATGGTGCATTTGTAGGCCAGACAACTCTGTGAAACAGGAATCCCCCATCAATTACATATTGCACCTGACCAGTAAAGTGCTTGTTCGTCAGGGGCTTAAGATCTTTGTATAGAGTGGACTTTGTTCCTTTTCTCATGCATCCTTTGTCAAAAAGTGACAAAGAATAAGGTCCTAGATCGTAGCTCAAATTTTTTTCGAGTTTTTCGTTGGAATGCTTAGCAAATGAAATCCGTTGGAATAAAGTTGTGGGATTCATGGGGACCATTCGAACATCTCCATTCTATTTTTGTTGTCTCTTTTTACTCCTGCATCCTTCAAAGCAACGTGTTGATCAGAGCTAGAAAGCGAAACACCACAGAAATCTTCGATTTGTTCTGACACATCCTGAATGGATGTCATCCCCATTGTCCATCTTATGAGAACGCTTTCTCCAACACCACGACCATGAGTAAGGCGTCAACCATTAGAAACATCAAACCTTTAAAATCAGGTGCCCAATATATAAATTGAAAATGAACTGCTTATAATGTAGAAATACAGGATAGTGGAATAGATAGGCGTTGCCATCACAAACTAATCTCACATCGACCTCACCTAGCCTGATTGGAACCGGCAAAATTTAGCAATACTCACTTAGGATGACATTTAAAAAAATAGTAGGAAATAGTTTGTTGGCCAGCAACTTATTTTTTTGCAAACACAATATTCGGGACTTAGCAGTCCAAATACTCTAGTGTACCAAAAATTAAAACTACAACAAAACTCTTTGTTTAAAAACAAGGAAGGGTCCTAGATTGATGCAAGTGATCCTGATCTAGATCCAGGTATTACAAAAAATCTGCAAAGGTCACGAAATTTAGCTTCTAAAGTTTAGACCTTTAGAGTCTAAACTAAACAATATCATACACACTGCCAAGAAGGTTATTTCGAGGTAAAACTTCAAAAAGTCCAAATTTGCCTTTTCTGATTTTTTGCCTGGGCTTTGAGGACGCTACCAAAGCTCAAAGGTTGGTTGCACAAAAAAATATTGAGAACATAATATGTAGGAAATTCAGTTATGTTGAACTTAGTATTCACCCAACGTTGCTTTGAAATGCACAGTTTCGGAGATTTTGTTAAAAACTAAAAAAAGCTCCATTCAGGCCGTTTTTGCCTGTTAAAAAAATTACGGCAATTTTTTTGTTGGCAAACGTCAAATTCATACTTTGCAGCTATAAATACACTATATTACCAAAAATCACAAGTACAGCAAAACTTTTTGTTTTAAAACCAGGGTTCTAGATAGACACAGGTGACTGTGATCACTCCAAAAGGCTGCAAAGGTCCTTCTAAAAGGCTGAAAAAGTCTGAAACTTTAGCCTGTAAGCGATCAATGACGTCTTTAACTGCCAAAAATATTGTCAGGAGCGTTATTTTGAAGTAAAATTTTAAAAAATCGCAAATGTGGCCACTTTTGATTTTTTGCCTGCATTTTGCGGGCGCCCTCAAAGCTCAAAGGTTGGTCGCACAATTTTTTTTGTAGAATATAAAATGTAGGAAATTTAGTTGTGAACAACTTTGTATAGAGTTAGTGTTGGCGTTTATTAAATCACTTTGGGAGATATTTCAGAAAAACTAAAAATAGTCCAATTTTTTGCCTGTAAAAAAATTTGCCGGTAAAATTTTTGTTGGCAAACCTCAGATTCGTGTTCAGCAGCTCAAAATACACTATGGTACAAAAAATTAAAACTACACCAAAACTTGCATTTATTTCGGTATTTTTGGGCTTGCGGTACTAGACTATGGTGTAAGATTCGACAGATGTTCAAATATAGTCATCAGATTTGTGTAAAGCACTTTCGTGATATCACAACTACTCAAACTCGCATTACTAAATCCATGCTAAAACCGGGACTAGAACCACCGAACTCCAGGTAACAAGTCCGCCGCCCTATCGATCAAGCTACTGAGGTCGGGCAGATCTTGAAATGAGACACTAAACCTCACACACACCATTATGGGAGAAAAAATCGTGAATAAATTATAAATAAAAACTGACTATCAAAACTTTATGCCCATTTCATCCCTTTCTATGAGATTCAAAAAAAATGATTCTTAAAAAAAAATGAGAATATAACGTTATGAAAACGCATAAAATTTACGACCTTGCCAGGATTCGAACCTGGAATCTTCTGATCCGTAGTCAGACGCGTTATCCGTTGCGCCACAAGGCCCACGTGACATCGCCAGAGAACAATTTTCTACTTTAACTTCACGTTTTCATTTCCATGGCCATGACCCTCATCGGTGAAGAAGTGTGAATGAGCGAGCGACTAACAGGGTGGGACCTATGATTAACCTTGCAGTGTAAACTGGACAAGGGAGCTGAGCGGTGCCGCTAACAAGTATAAGTATAAGTATAAGTATAAGTAGTGCTTTATTTAGACTGTCAGCGCAAGACAGGTAGTCCCATTATGCCAACAGTTTAACAAAGCACCTCTTTATTTATTTGAGTATAAATACAATAATAGAATAACAACAATTAGAGAGTACAGATAATGAAAAACAAGAAAAGGAAGTAATACTGAAAGATAGTATAACAATAGTAGAAATTATGGTAGTTAAAAGAAAAGAAAAAAAAAAAAAAAAAAAAAATCACATTCAATCACACATTCACACCAAGTACAGTAGTATAAGGGGGTCATTAAGGAAGGAGGAAGGATAATAAGGATTAAAGGGGGATTGTTTTCTTGCCAACAGCTTCAATAAGGGAAGATCTAAAACGAAAGAAAGATTTACAGTTGAGGATGGGGGGTGGAATGGAGTTCCAAAGGGCAATTGAGGATGACAGGAATTCCTTGTGATATGCTTCTGTTCTACAGGATGGAATTTCAAGGAGGAGATGATGAGACCTTGTTTCTCGAGAGCTGATGTTGGAACGGAAGCAATAATTTTCGAACAGATATGAGGGAGAGTTTGAAGATATAATTTTGTAGAGTAGGAATAGAGTGAGGAGTTTTCTCCTGTCCTCGACTTTAGACCATTGAAGACGGTTAAAGTAAGGAGTTATGTGATCCCGACGCCTAGCATTGAAAATAAAACGGACACAAGCATTTTGTGCCCGTTGTAATCTATTCGCTTCTACCTGAGTAATTCCCAGGAGAAGTGGGGCACAGTATTCGAAAAGTGGCAAGACGTGGAATTTAATTAGAAGCTTTTTAGTGTTTAACGAGAGATATTTTTTAAGACGACCTAAAGACCAGAGTGCCCCAAAGACTTTTTTCCTGATATTATTTACTTCAAATTTCCAGCTGAGGGTGCGGTCAAACATAATACCAAGGTTTTTGGCTGATTCGACAACCTCTATGTCGTCTCCATCCACCTGAATGAATGGAGATGGAACAGAAATGCGCCGAAGAGTGTGATGGCTACTGATTAGGAGTACCTTGGTTTTTGAAGAGTTAATTTTAAGACCGTTGTTCTTTGACCACGTAACGAGATTACTGATTTCATTATTGATGACTTGGGCTGCCTCGGCTGTCTCGGAAGGATCGAAGGAGTAATAGATTTGTAAGTCATCGGCGTATAGATGAAAGCGAGATGACAAGAAACAAGAAGGAATATCGTTGATGAATAACGAGAACAGTAGGGGTCCTAAAACAGAGCCCTGAGGAACCCCTGAAACCACGGGCATCCATTTGGATTTTTTTTGGTCGACTCCCAACACACATTGAAATCGTTCAGTAAGGTATGATCTGAACCATGCAATGACGTCGGGGTCAAAACCAAAGATGTTTTGCATCTTTGAGAGCAGCAGACGATGAGAAACGAGGTCGAAGGCCTTTGAAAAGTCAAATAGAACGAGGACAGTAGCCATTTTGTTGTCCCTAGAGAGCTGTATGTCATTTGTAACTTTTAACAATGCTGAACAAGTACTATGACCAGACCGGAATCCTGACTGAAAGGGACTCAAAAGATTGTGAGTATTGATATATTTTGTTACTTGATGATGAATCATACGCTCCAAAACCTTAGATAAGGAGCAAAGAAGACTGATTGGCCTGTATTCGGAAGGTCCAGAGGGGTTTTTTGTTTTGGGAATCGGTCGAATCAGTCCTCTTTTCCAGACAGCGGGAAATATTTTAAGATGAATGGAACAGTTGAAAATGTGAAGTATTATGGGGGCCACTATGTGCAACATACGTGTTAAATAATTCAGGGGAATCTGGTCATAGCCCATAGAAGAAGGATTTCCTTTTTTCAAGTGTCTAACCAGATCTGAGTAGGTGAATTCTTCGAATTTGAACTTAGGTATATCTGGCGGAGGCAGAGAAGAGTAATGATGTGATGCGGTCTCCATTGCTTGTCGGTCAGGTTGCGGAGTGAGAGAGAAGAAGTCCACAAGACTGTTCACATCAACATCAGGGGGTCTTCCTTGATCTTTGGACGGATTTTTTTGACGTTTTTGTGAAATTCGTTAATAGGGAGATCAGGAGGAAACAGAGCATGTGTGTGACGAATTTTCGCATTTCGGATCGCTTGTTTGGCTTTATTACGGGCTACACGGAAATACTCAAAGTACAAACTGGAACCCGACCTGACGAATTTTCGTCTTGCTCTGTCTCTCCTATTTAGTAAACGTTTTATTTCACTCGTCATCCAGGGTGCAGGTGGGTGGTGAGCCACAAAAGTGCGAAAAGGAGCATGTTTATTGAAGAGATCTAAGACAATATCATTGAAACAGGAAAGCTTTTCATTAATATCCTCCAAGTCGTAAGTTCTTGACCAGTTGGCCGCATGTGCGTCTTGAAGAAAAAGGTCGGAGTTGAATTTTTTGAAATTACGCGCGGTCACAACCCGATTCTTGTGCTTACTAGGAAACAGCGAGTAAGCGACATATATAAGATCATGGTCAGAGGAACCTACAGCGAGTTGTCCGTGGGTAAGAACATCTTGAAGAGAGGCTACGGCGAGAAGATCAAGTAATGAGCTGGAGGTTTGCGTACGATGAGTTGCTTGAAGTGGTAGAAGATTAAGATTTAATGAAGAAAACAAAGACTTCAGTCTGAAGCTTTCCATAGAAGACGAGAGAAGATTACAATTGAAATCACCACAGATAAAACGATGAGAGTAGTGCGGGAGGAAGTGCTCGAGTGAGTCCTCGAACTGATCCAGCGTCCCAGCACGAGGGGGGTGGTACACGACTGCGACGAGAGTAGGGCAGGTATTCACCGTGAGCTCAACAATGAGAAACTCAGGGGACTCAGAGTAGATAGGGGGCGATGAAGCTAAAACTTTGCAATGGAATGTGTTGTTATAGTAGAGAGCGACGCCTCCGCCAGACTTATTTTGCCTATCATTTCGAACAATGCGATACCCCGGGAGATACATCTCAGAATCGGGAATAGAGGGATCCAGCCAAGATTCAGTGACACAGATCACGTCCAAGCTTGTTCCAGTGAAGAGCTCAGAAAAATCTGTGAACTTCACTGGAGGTCGCATAGAGTGCGTGTTCAAGTGACATAGCGTAAAGTTCTTGGAGTAAGGATATACCAGAGAAGTGAGAATGTCATTAGACCAATGTAGGTGGGGTCGGAACTCGAGTCACTGTCACTGATATCTGACTGGGAAGCGTTGGCAAAAGGAAGGATAAGTTGGGAGGTCATGGGATGGGAGGAAGTATAAGAACAGGAGGTAGGGAAAGGAAAGGGGAGGGAGGATTAAAGGAAATGAGAACCGTACATCTCATACATTCAACACACATTCTGATGAGAAAGAGAAAAAGTATTAAAAATAATAAAGTACACAAAAAATAAATAAAATAATAAACATGAAAAATGTGTACTTCAGGCATAGATAATTCAGTAGAGGCAATAGCATGTAGATATTTAGTAGTATTTTATATACACCAAGTGACAAATCCACCGGAACGCACAGGTCCCCCCACACAACGCGTGCATCCCCCGCCGGACAAAACACCCCCCATATCCCCTCCAACCGCGGAAACCACACAAAAATCGGAACACAGATAGCAAAGACATGAAAGCCAATCCCCAAATTTGAACGAAGTAACCGCCACCGCCGACCCTCCCATACAGGGTGCAGAGAGAAAAAAAAAAAAAAAAAAAAATGAACCCTGTATGGGAAAGGTCGACAACGACACGCACCCCACCCAATTACGGAGATCGGCCCCCATGCTCCCGCCATCCCCGCACCAACCCCCGTGCGATCCCCCCAATCAGAGAAAACATGAAAAATGTCTCCGCCCAACAGAAAACACACCCGCCATACGAGAAAAAACCCAAGCGCCCCGCCAAATCCGTCACTCAGTGCATTAGCTACCCAATAGATACCCGTGTTAGCAATAGCGTAATTAGGTTCCCCTTATGTAGATAGTATAAGTAAAACTATGAACTTTCTATAATAATATTCTTTTATCTGTTGTCACCGTTGTCGAGTGAGCCAGCGCGCCAGGCACCGCACGCACGGTGACCCGGGCTCGATCCCCAGCGGAGCAGGAACCTCTCCGCTCTGTACCCGGATGCACGGGGTTCACCCACACCTCGTGAGGACAAAAGAGTAGAGTTACTTGTATGAGTAACGACCAGTGGCGGCATCGCCAGAGTAAAAAGAAATTAGTGTAATAGAATTAGAAAAGTAAAGGAGGTTCTTAGTAATGCTGCGCTACCCACAGAAATTGTAAAGAGGCCTTGTGTTGCACCACAAATAAAATCATGCATCCATATTTTATTCTTCTTCTTCCTCATTTTATTTATTTATTTATTTTACTTCCGGAAAATTTCTAGTCAGGGATCGGAAGTATTTTTTTTGTATCGTTGAGATCCCACACATTCGGAGTTTAACCGAACTCGGCAGCCTCATCGACAGGGCGGCGGACCCGCAACCCAGAGGTCGGCGGTTCCAGTCCCAAGTCCAGCAGAGTGAGCCCGAGCAGCCGTGACACCAGGAAAGGGATCAACACAAATGTGACACTGCCTAAACACTGGGTTCTATCATACCCACAATCATGCTTGCCGTAGTTATTGTGTAATTATAAAAATAACCTCGGTTGGCTGTCTGTAGAATCAGCTGATGAGAAGATGAGTAGAGAGAGAGAGAGAGGAAGATTAACTTGCGAGTTGGTTATTTAGGAACATCTTCGGTCCTCCGGTTCCCTCGACTCATAGTGACTCGGCTGAGATCAGCACCGACACGAGATACTCGGGGGCTGGGGGGGATTTCACTCATTTTTCTAATGACATGGCGATCACTCTTACCATTCTCTTTGTCTACTCTGATGATCACCTTCCCGTCAGAAGTCCAGACGTTTGACATTCCATGGATCAGCTTGGCCTCCTTGAACACTTTGAGCCGCTGTACAGTCAGAAACTCCGCCAGGGTAATCCCTGAGCCCTTGAGCAGCTTCTTGGCGCCAAACACTATTCTCCTATGTCGATAGGAATAAAATTTGACGATGATGGACCGCTCCTGAGTTTCCGAGTTCCTGCTCCCGAGTCTGTGGCATCTTGAGACCACCTCCTCACCGAGGCTGAGCTTCAGGCGAGTCCTGAACACGTCCATCACGTGCCCCAGACATGTGTCTTCTGTGTCCGTTCCGGTCGCAGGCTCAGGAATCCCACGCAGAAGGAGACAGCTCCTGCGGCTGTACTGTTCTTGCTCGTCCAGACGGTCTTCGAGCTCGCTCTGGCGGTTTACGGTGGTTCCCAGCTCCTCCTGGACCTTGCTCATCTGCTCCTTGATCTTCTGGAGCTCTTCCAGCACGATGTTCTGGAACAGGCTGAAGGCTGATTGCAGGATGGAGATGGAAGCCGTAACATCGGGACTGTTAGTGGCCACTGCCTCAAGTTTACTAAGGTTTCCCTTGAACTGTTCCATCATGGCCATAACTTGGTCTATTCTGCTGTCCATGTTAGAAAGGCAAATAAATTAAAACTACAAAAAATTAAGAGTAAAAAAAGAGTTCAAAAAAAAAAATAATAATAATAATTTCTCCGCTTTGCTTTGCCTGGTACACTGAAGAAGAGTCTTTGTTTAGCTCATATTATGAATATTTTCCAAGCGGAGGTCAATTCACAGTTTTGTGTTTTGCTCAAGAACAGATTTTTATATTATCACTGATTTTTGTATTAATGTAAACAGATACCTGAGTATAGAGTGGCGCACTATTTTTGTTGACCTGATCTGGTCTCTCCCGTAACCTCCTTGTAGTTTAAAAGAGAGAGTAAATTTTCAACCGTCACTTTGCCGATTTCACTTGTTAAATTGCACTGTTCAGCACTGTTTGAGTTTTTCACTGATAGTATGAGTTCAATTTAGCACTTTAAAACACTACAGATAATAGTTACTGGTAAAAAACACTGTATAATTTATTACTTCAGGGAGCAACACATTTTTTCGGTTTGTTTATCACGGAGGTTGAAATTTATTTGTTTATCACAAGGTGGTTCCAAAGAAGTAAGCGGTGCCGCTAAAGAGGTGGATCGGTTTCATGGTTCGTATTTTATTGTGAAATGGTATAAAGATGATTTTATTATTATTATTTCCCAAACTCAATTGCCTTTTCTTTGAATTATCATCAGTGACATGCTTGGTAGTAAATGCTCGTGTCTAATATAATAAAGATGATTTTAATAATACATAACTAGTTTTCTTCCCCGTACTTTGGCAGACTCGCTTGCCTTTTTGAGTTTTCGATAATTTTTTCTGTACAAGTAGATAGAGGGTATATTTTAATAAGTGATCTGGATGCAGGGTTTTCAGTGAAACCGTAACAATCATCACTGCGACCTTATCTATTGTGACCACTTGACTCTATTTAGTTTTAACGTACTGATTCGAGATTTTTATTTAAAAAGATGAGTGTTTCACAGCCGTTTTTATTTCGTAGCCATGAAACAGGAGCTACAGGCGAGGTTAAAGCCACAGGCTTTAACCTCGCCCCTTGGTTCACTACATATTCTTTTTTTAATTTTTTTTTTTTAGCATGTCCTATTTTGTTGAATGTATGTAGTTCACCAATAAAGAATTAAATAATAATAATAATAATAAGCTACTGTAGACGCTTGTGGTCTGTGTTGTAGCTTGCTCATCCCGTAGTATGCCTCCCTTCTGATGGGCGAGAAATGACACAGCATTTCCCATTTATGTGCTGGGTTAACACGAACACACCGGAAGGTATCCCTTACAAACAACTAACCAAATTAAGAATACAATTTTTTTGTCAGCACGGGAAATCGAACCCGGGATCGAATTGCATTCGAGTGCTTAACACATTACTTCCGATTTCTAATATTACAAATTTATCGGAAGTAAAAAAACTAAACTATAAAATACCGCGGTAATGTCGGAAGTAATGGATTAGACTTTAATCCATTACTTCTATCATTATAATCATTAGAGACTATTAACCTGATTATCCACTGCCTCCTGAATAACTTTATGGTATTTTCTTTAGTGTTTTTACTGTTGCGGAGTTTTATTTAATTAGCAAAACACATCAGCACAGACAATGACCAACCGCTGGCTGGATCGATTTGCTGATTTCTAAGCTGGATTAGGGTTGGTTCCGGTTGGTCGGCTCTTGTCTGTCCCGGTAGCTCAGTGGTAAATGCGGGACTCTGTGAATCCAGAGATACCAGAGGTCGCGGGTTCGAAACCCAGCTGGGACATGACAAGTTATCCTCCCATTTGGGATTTTTACCACATAATAATATGTCTTGGGCTTACTGCTGGAATAATTCGGGCAGTATAAATAAGGGGATATTATTATTATTATAATCTATTATTATTATTACAACAGGAGGAATAGCCGAAGTCCTAGATTCTTATTCTTATTATTTAATACTTTATATTAATACGATAAATGAACAATATAAACAAGAAAACCGACCTCAGAAGCGGTGACTGTCCCGGTGTCAGCGTGGATTTAGTAAAGTTTTAGTAGTTGAGATATCACGAAAGTGATTAACACAACTATGATAACTTTAAGTTTTATAAACAAGAAAAGAAAAGATAAATAATATTGAGAAAATACATAAAATGTATACAGATGTCCCATCTAAAAGGCGGGGTTATTGAATATCAAGTTTGATTGATAGGTTAAACATAGTTCCATGTTTCAGAGACGAATTCATTTTCAACAGAAGATTCAGTCCTCGACGTAGTTAGTTTATTATTATTATTATAGGCTGGTTGGAGTTTCACAAGTGAAGCCCCAATTATTACACCTACCTCTATTTAGATCTATTGTGTCCAGTTGATTCTATTTGGTTTTAACGTCCTAATTTCAAATAGATCGTCAGGACGGGGGTTTTACACTCCATTAGCTGGGAATCGTACCCGCTACCCACATCAACCTCACCCAGCCTGGGTAGGGCCGGAAATGCCTCACGTGTTTCAAGAGAACACAATTTTCTTCGAAAAGTCTGCTCTAACTCGGAGTTGAACTCGGGATCTCTGGACTACGGGCAGTAGTCACAATCGTTACGCCACGGGCAAAAGTCTTTTTGCCCCACAGGGTGGGGCAAAAAGACTTTTGCCCCACCCTGTATAGTTGGGATTATAAGAAAAATCTTCTAACTGTTTCGGCCTCATATATCACACCTAATGTAGGTAAAACACCCATGTGTCAGTATAATGGACACAGTGTTCTAATGGCCGACATAGTGCTCTAATGATCGTAATTATTCGGCCAAATGGACCATCCGACCATCATGTAGGTGAACTATTTTCTTCAAACCATAACACAATAGACGATGCATACAGGGTCGGAAGAAAAAATACTTCCGATTTCTAATTGTATCAGAACTTTGTATCATCATCATCATAGGTGGCGTCTTCGTGAACGATGGTAGCCAGACAGTGAAGGAATGACTCAGCACTTCTACCACTGTCTTTACAAGGAGGCTAATAATTGACAAGGGCCCCCAGAAATTTGTAAGGTTAATTTTATTTGTGGTGAAGCACAAGGCACAATTTTTGTGGGTAGTGCAGCATTACTAAGAGCCTTCTTCACTTTTCAAATTCTATTATTACATTAATTTCTTTTTACTCTAGTAATGTTACTTCATACAACCAGCCCCGTGGCGTAACGGTTGTGACTACTGCCCGTAGTCCCGAGATCCCGAGTTCAATCCCCGGTTGGAGCAGACTTTTCGAAGAAAATTCTGTTCCCTCCAAACACATGAGGCTGGTATTTCCGGCATTACCCAGGCTGGGTGAGGTTAATGTGGGTAATAGCTGGTACGATTCCCAGCGAATGGAGGGTGACACCCCCGTCCTGATCAGGACGTTAAAACCAAATAGAATCGTTGGCGTTAGGAAGGGCATCCAGCCATAAAAGAATGTGCTCCATCCTACCAACCTCAACCATGAGGTTGAACAATGCCGACCCCAATAGCAACATAAGCTAACATGGGATAAAAGCAAGGGAGATATATAATATATGTATAATGTTACTCATACAGTCATACAAGTAACAACTCATTTTTCACACAAAAAAAAAAAATCAGAATATTATTTTTATTATTATTAATCCTTATGCTTTATTTTTGGTACATCTTCAATTCTGCTTGGGAATCGTTACAAGTTTCATAGTGACATTTGAAACAGTACAAATCATTATCAACATGCTAGCTACTGAGTTCCTCAACACTTCTCACCAGGCTATTGTTAGAGAAACTATTGTTAGAGGAACTTTCTTTGCAATGGGAACTTTGAGTGTCATGAGAAAACTTTCTTCGCCATTATAATTTTCTTCTTGATGGGTACACTCATACAGAAATTTAAATTGTCATGGGGACCAATGAATACTTTCGTTTTTTATGCGGACTTTTTTGTTTTAAAAATGACATTATTATTTGGATTCACAGCGAAAGATGGAATGTTTAACAATGTTATTTTCAGTTAATTAATGATGAATGGATCACTGAGGTACACCAATACACCTATTACTTTCGAGAAATTTCTAATATATATTAGAAATCAGAAGTGTTGTGTTTGTTTTTTAACTGGCTCTATGGAAAGAGTTCATCGTAAGGATTTCCATGGTATTTTTTTTTATGAATATTTTTTTAAAGAGAGGTCTGTAACATTCAGAGTCCTTGCCCCTATGGTATTTTTTCATTTTTTTTTTCCGGACCCAGGAACCTTGTTAAATTTTACGTCAAACTATTTTTTATATTTCTTTTTGTAAGTTAAATATCTAGAAAAACGTATTCCTTAACAGCTAACCATTTCCTATTATACTGTCTCATTCATTCATCCTTTTCCAACACAACATTGTTCACAAATTTACAAGAAATTGAAAACAACAATATACCAATAATGGTCATTATTTAAGAAAGAAAATCCTTGAAAGAGATTTCCCGAGATCTATTCTCTGTATAGAATTTTCCTAATAGCCATTTTCTATTCATTGTGGCAGTCCAGGAATAGTTTTTCCAAGGGGATTTCAATTGCTGATGGTAACACACTGGACGTATTAGGAGTAATAGAGATAATAGAATGTTTTCTCTTATTGAAAACGAGGAACTGTTTATAGAATAGAAACGGTTGTGTATATACGATCAGAAATATAATAATAATAATAAGCTGACCCCAGTAGCTCGATCGATATGGTAGCGGACTTGTAACCTGGAGGTCGGTGATTCAAGTCCCGGTTTCAGCGTAGATTTAGTAAAGCCAGTTTGAGTATAGTTGTGATATCACGAAAGTGATTAACACAAAATAAATATGATAACTTTTTTTAAGTATATAAATGTGTGTTCTTTGTGTTATTATATCACAATTTTAGTGGGTAGTGCAGAAGTAGAAGACTTTGTCTTTTTATTCAACCCAGTAATCGCCGTATTCATTTTTCTCGAAATTTACCATTTTTTTCTCTGGTTTCTTGCTCCGAACAGCCATTTCAGTCCAGAAAGTTCATTTATATTTATTTCAACCGTTTACGAGTTATATGAACTAGCAACTTAAGTTGCCGGTGGGCAATAATAGGTTAATTAGTGTGTATCATTTGACCATAATTCCGGCACTGGTCGCTGCTCACATTAAAGCAGCTACTCATTTTTCCTCACGAACTATAATATGAGTGGACCCCGAATATCGAAGTACAGAGCAGAAAAAAGCCTTCCCTGCAGAGGATCGAACACTAATCACCATGCGTGCAATCCAGTGCGCTATACTCACTTTACTCACTCGGCCACGGTGACTAATACTAATTCTTTCTAATAATGGTGCTGACCTAAACTTCAAACCAACATCATAATGGCTGTAGAGATATAAAAGAAAAGTGGGTTTCTCCTATTGAAATCATAACGATATAATTGATTTGAAATAATGCAACCTAGCTATAGACTGCTTTCTTTATTAACAGGACATAATATGTACTAATAATAAAAATAAAATTGACAACAATATACCCAAGAAAAAGATAAAATATAATTACACATGTCCCACCTAAAGTGCGGGTTTAATGCCTATGGCAATCTCTTCCACCCAACATCAATGACACCGCTTCCGCCCGCTTTTGTGCATGTTTCAGAAAATCCGGACGGAGCCAAAGCAGGGGAGCCCGTCGCCGCCGGTAAGCCGCCCAAGGGTCAATACACCCTCAAGTTTGTGCCCCTGATTCGGATCATCGCCAGCTTTCTGCCCCGACTCCTGAGTCGGTTCACGAATCGGATCCAGGGCGGACGAAGTGAGTCGTGTATTATACAGAAAAGTGAATCAGTAGGGTGATTCAACCTAAAGTAATGTACTATACACTACTATACGGTTCCGGGTATGTTTGTGGTGATGGAGAGGAGGGTTTTAGCGGGTATGGCGCACTGTTTCTAGCGCTGACACCCCGCACTTCGTCTTGAACCATAGAAGTTTGCCTCCTCTCACAAGAAAAAAGAAGTAGGGTGATTCGTCCAGAAAAGTGAAAATCTGGGTAGGTCAACTTTTCAACGAAAAAAGAGGAATTCATGCACTGAGTGGGATTCGAACCCAAGAAACCCTACGCTAACTGAATTATCAGACCAGCGCGTTAACCACTAATGTCGTATTTTTCTTTCTAACCAAAGTTAACCAAACGGGAATAAAATGAACCAAACTGGAAGCAAGTCATTTTTCTTTTGGAAGAGGAAAAATTTCCACTTCCAAAGTTAACCAAAGTGGAAGTAGAAAATTCTTGCTTCCAGTTCTTTTATAGGTTAAGTCCATTGTTTATCTTTAAAAGTAACCAAACGCATTTTTCTTTTACGAATGACCTTGGAATAAAATGGAAATATTTGGAAAAAACCTAACCAGGAAATTTTTTTTAGTTAGAAAAATACGACTTAAGGTTCACTAGTGAACTTTGGTAATTGATTAAATTTGGTGTGGCAGATCAGAAAGTCCTAATTTGACGAGTGTAGGTCGTCAAACCGGGCGAATGAATAATCTTCCTGAGGGAACTCTCAAGAATCATCAAATCGCTATCATCACGCTCATCAATTGAGGTAAGTAATTACTTCAACCGATGACTGCGACGAGAAAAGGTAAATTATCAATTCCGGGGTCAAGTATGGTCAAATGTAAAAGTGAGAAGTTCAATATATTGATGAGTGAAGAGAATACGCGTTTACTCGTGAAGGTTTCAAGGACGCATGTGGCAATAATGTGGCATGTGACATTGCGGCAGTGTTGCAAAATGTTAATAGTGAATTTTAGGCCCAAGTGTATAGTCACTAATTAACAAATTTAAATGCACTCCAACAATCATGTTCTAAAGTATTTGAGAACAGATTGTATTAAGTTCATTAGCCGACCTCCGTGGCTCAGTGGTTAAGAGCATTAGTTACTGACCCGGAGGTTGCGGGTTCGAATCTCGGTCGGAGCGGAAAATTCTGACCGAAATTTTCCGTTTCCAGAATGGCATGGATGTAAAGGTGAAGTGCCCTGAAGTAATGCGAAAGCGGTTCCGGGGCACAATTGCCTTTAAAAAAAAGGAAAAAAAAAAGGAGTAACGAATAGGCACGAAATTGGGAGTCGAAAAAATATTTCAAGAATAAAAGAAAGGAACAGGATAATATCTAGAATCCAAGTTACTAAACAGCTGATATAAATGCGCTGTGATTGGTTGAAATTCCCACCAGAGGGCGTGTTAAGCGCAAAACAGGATTTAGGCTCGTATTTAGAGACGATTTAGTAATCCCTATAGGGTTCACTGTGGTCCCGAGCTTGCTATAGGTTATAGGGAATACTTCGACCTTGACAATTATTTATTCAAGAAACATCTGAATGCGCATGCGCACAGACGCTTCAAACACACGTCTCTGCATAACAAAATCAGCTGAAGGGACAAATGACCCAGGCATCCCTACAGTGAGGACTCTGCATACAACCCTTAGATTAGTCTTGTTTTGGATTAGATTGATCTAACCCTGTTTCATAATTGGAACCTTAGAAGGCCTACTATCTCACAGACACGAATTTTTTACTTTCCTTATCCTATAATAAGGAAAGTATTGTATTCGTGGAAAATTTGACCTACCCAGCTTTTCACATTTCTGGACGAATCATAGCCTCAGGATACCAAAAAAGTCTGTCTGTGTGTGTGTGTGTCTGTGTGTGTGTGTGAACAGGATATCTCAAGAACGGTAAGAGCTAGAGACTTGAAATTTGGTATGGTAATTAATTTTATACACCAGACGAACCATGAAACTTTTGGTTGAAATCGGCCGCATTCTGCGGCCGCAGGAACGCAAATATTGGCCGCAAGCACCGCTTCTTTGAATTGGTTAAAGATACAAAAAAAGTTAGAGAACAACATTTTCTCAGATTAAAAAAATAATAGGGGTTCACTCTGATCATTTTTTTGATATCTTTAACTTTTTGGAAACCGGCCCCAATTTACCGGTATTGTAGGGGGACCCGATTGGACTAACTTTTTTATTATTCATCCTAGATGGGGTTTGTGACATATCAAATTAAATGATTTTGAAGTGCTGATCACGAATTTGGCATTGATTTTTAGTTATCTGTTACCGTTCAGTCACCAGTGGCGGAATTCGACTCCTTTTTGGGAGATAAGGAAAGTCGTGTGATGTTTACACCAGATTTTTTTTCTTTTTTATTAACAAGGCAATATTAATTTGGCTGGGGGACTATAAACAGGGAGTAGACCAGCATTGGCTTGGTTCTGGGGGCCCTTGTCAATTATTAGCCTCCTTGTAAAGACAGTGGTAGAAGTGCTGAGTCATTCCTCCACTGTCTGGCTAGCATCGTTCACGATGACGCCACCCTATGATGATGAATTAATTTTCTGTTTCAGGCCTCGACACTCGGAGTATGGACGAGCTGAGGGCCGCGGCCGTGGCGAAGATATTCGCGGCCCAGCCCTGCAGCACACAACATGTGGGCCGCTGGGCCGACCCCAGCAACGTGCATCAGTTCTACGAGTGCGCAGTCAATGTGGACTCGCTGGGCGCATGCGCAGAGGTCACGCCCAGTGCCACGAGGAAGATTATGCACGACTTGAGTTTGGTGAGATATAAGAGAGAATACTTCCGCGATTTCTAAAATTAGAAATTTCTCGAAAGTAAAAAAAAAACACACTGCCAATTACGTCCAGAAATATGAAAAAATTGAAATCGGAGTAAAAAAATATTTTTTTTTTTTTTACAAAAACAAACACAATACTCGTACTTCCGATTTCTAATATTAGAAATTTCTCGGAAGTAAAATGAAAATTATTGAAGAAAATTAGAAATTCCTCGGAAGTAAAATGAAAATGAAAATTATTGAAGAAAAAGAACTCACATAGAAGGATGAAAAGAAGGAAGAATTTACTTTAATATAATTCAACTTGAACAATTTAGTTCAATAACTCTCTTTATTGAGAGGTAACCACCAGGCGAGGTTGATGCTCAAAGCATTTTCTACAACCTAACCCTCAGAGTCTTATTATTATGTGGTCACAAACTCAAATTAATGAGGAAAAATTCTTGTACTGAGTGGTATTCGAACCAACGGATTCCTACGATACCTGGATTACCCGAAAAACGTTAACCACTTGACTACCAGTGCACCTCCATTAGATGAGGTGTAACCTGTGATATATCAAGCCCAATGATTTAGAGATCGTGATTATTTATTTTCACAATCACAACAAAAATGACATTATAAAAACTAGGATTCTTCAAAAAATTCACTCACCTATTCAGGTGAAATTTTTAAAGAATCCTAGTTTTATATAAAATATAACATCTACCGAACATTACTTTGGATTTCTAATATGAACTGAATAACAAATCATTATAAAAACCATGTCATGCCCCGGTAGCTCAGTGGTAAAGGTGGCTGGTAATCCAGAGGTCGCGGGTTCGAAACCCAGCCGGGACTTGACATGTCATCCTCCCATATGGGATTTTTACCACCTAATAATATAAAAATACCACCTTGGGCTTACTGCTAGAATAATGGAACGTAATAGTCTTAATCGGACAGTATAAATAAGGCGATATTATTATTTATTTATTTAATGGGATATCGTCTCTTTTAATAGACAATTTAGAAACAATCTTAGATATTATTAATATCCTTTTAATTTTTTTTTTTTTCAGAACCACAGATCGATCCGCTCCATTAACCCTTCGTCGCCCGGGGGCAACAAACTCATCCAATCAAAAGCGACGAGCACGCCGGTAGTCGTGTACAAGGTTAACCCTTGCGTGTCCCTGGTGCTGCATGTCTGCCTCCTCGATCACGTCTTCAGCTCTCGCTTGCAACACTGTATTCGTACGAGCCCGGCACCTTTGTAAAGGAAACAACCGTCGGAAACAAAGAGGTACTTCAACGGGTTAAAAGAAAACAACGTCTACAAACTCTGTACAAGCGAAACACATATTGCCAACAGACAAACATATTGCTGGAAGTCAAGTGAGTCCAAAAATGAAGTTCACAAAATAAGATAACAGCAACCAGAATAACGTCCACAAAATCTGAGCCGCCAAACAAACATGGAAAAAAAACCAAACATTACTAGAACAAAGGGAACATCCTAAAATTTAGTTCACAAAACAGGATAAAAGAATTTACAACCGCCCAAATCGACGTCCACAAAATTTGAACAACCAAACAAAACGCTGGGTTCGAAATACCACACCTCAAAGTAAAAGTATTTTTTTTATATACCGAATTTTGGACTCGACCCATCGACTTCTAAGTTGCAAGTACGCCGCTTTATCCATCAACTGAGGTCAGTTCGCTATATTAAGTTGGACCGGAGGTGAGGTTAATTTAAGTAGCTGGTTAAAGAGTTTCCAGCGAATGGAGGGTAAAACTCCCGTGGTGATTGACAGTTCAAAGCGACGTTAAACCAAAAGAAAAAATAGTAAGTAGCGATAATTGTGAGGTAGATTGGAGAGTGACAGATTTGATAGGTCCCCAAGATCAGCATTTTAATTTGAGAAGAAAAAAATCATCACTATCCCAATTGCTTCAAGAGAAAATTTGTTTAATTTCACTGAATATGAAAATAAATATCAGTATAAAATGTGCTTTCTGTTTTTCTTTTCTTCTTGTAAGGTACATAATTAATCAAGTGAATAATAGGTGCGTACGATACCTATCTAAATTCGTGGATATATTTAGAACAATATTGAAGGGGTTTTATAACATTCACTAGATAACGGATTAAAAAAAAAAAAAACTTTTTAATTTAAAAGTTAAAGTGGGTAATCATAATCACTGAGGTGAGGTGTTTTCCATTATTGCTCAACTACCAGAAATAAATTGAAGGGGTTTTATGACTCTCTTTGCAGGAATAAAAAACCCCCTCATTTATTAGAACGTTGGAAAGTTACTACACCCTTTTGATGTGTAATTATTGGTGTTCGCTCGTACATCAGAGGTACGCCCACAGGGCATGTCTGGTTAATACAGGGTGTCTACTAAATGGTCAAAGTAAAATTCCCTGACTTTTCCAGGTTTTCCAGTTTTTCCAGTCTACTTTTTTAAGGAGACATTATATGTATACTATAATATAAGACCTCAATCTGCCTTCTATTTTTTTTTCTGCAAGCCCACCGCCACCCAACCAAACATATTTTCTAAATCAATTAAATGAGTTATCTGGTACGTTCTACGATATCAACATTTAGTACTGGGGAATAGACATCAGCAGGATGTCGAATAGGTGGATATTATGTACAAATGGCTTACTCATGTACTGATTGATTATTAGTACACAAAAGGTAATGCATATTAAAATAATAGAAAATATGCAAATTAGACATGTCATATTTTTAGAAAATGTGTTTGGCGGCTCCTTACTTTTTTTTCAAATAAAAAATCTAGTGTGATCACCACAAGACTTTCCTTACCCTATTGCTAAGAAATCACCAATTCTTTTCTTGTAAATTTGATAAAAGTGCGCTAACGGTAGCTCTTACCGTTAGCCAAGAATGTGTCAGGAATGTTCAAAAAAAATTCACAAATTATATTCTTATATTTTTTTTTTGAAATTTCGCCGAATACAATACTTTCCTCATTATAGGATAAGGAAAGTTAAAACTAAATGTAAAGGTTTGATTTGTGCCTTTTTTATTTTAAATCATTAATTGATTTTTGGGTTGGAGTAAAGTGATTTTTAACTGCTAATAAATGGTTTTCAGAACTTTAACCAAAGGTAAGCTACCGACATCGCACATAGACGGTACTTGGAGGGGTGACCGCTCCTCCAAAATTATAATATGATTTTACTCAATTGGGTATAGGTAGTTACGCGTCTTGAATAGTTCAGTATTTTTATTTGATATAGTTCATTGTGGACTTGATTATTTTTCATATTAGAAGGAAAAGGATTTTTGTAAATATGGAGGGGTTATGTTATTGGCTGACTGCAATAATTTGTGCAATGTGCTGGGCGATCGGGTTGCCACATCCCTACGCCGGAAAAATAATATATTGGAGTTTTATGACTCACAATAATACGTGTCCATTGTCCTAAGTGGGGTTTTGTTTGCTTCGGTTAAATTAAAAAAAAGACGATAATTCCGGTAATTCGTAGATAAGCCTTTATTTAAACCATTTTTACTACAGTATACAGGTATAAAATTACATGAAATATTTTCCTCGCAACAGGATAAGGAAAGTAAAAAGTAGATCTCCTTATATAGAAAGGGAAAACCCTGAAAAAAAACCTGCTAAAATTTTGTTAATGTTATCAAAAAGTGGTTAAAGAGTGTTTTGTATTTCTTACCAAAGAAGCATTATCACACTGCCTGGATTACAGTGGCGCCGCAGGCGAATTTTTTTTTATATCATTTTCATGTCAAAATTGGATCTTGAAAAAAATTCCCTGACTTTTGGTGTTTTTTCACAAAATTCCCTGACTTATGGTATTTTTTCACAAAATTCCCTGACTTTTCCCTGACTTTTTCGGTCTCGAAAAATTCCCTGACAATTCCAGGTTTTCCAGGTTTTCCCTGACCAGTAGACACCCTGGGTTTAGAGTGGTTTGGTGTTAGACAGAAAGTATAAACTGAAATAGAAATTGAAGGGTTTTTTTTTATTTCGTGAATATAAAACCCCTTCATTTATAAAAAATAACTTACAGAGGTACATACCTACGTCCAAAAGGCCTGACTGGTATCATTGTGCAAAACGACAGGACTTGAAATGTGTATAGTAAGAAATTGAAGGGGTTTTATAATTTCTTCTCACAAAAACATAAAACCCCTTCATTTATGAAAAAGTCATGCTACTCACTCTGGTGTTTGCCTGAATAGCTGAGGTATGTCCACAAGGCCTGTCTGGTTTCGTTGTGGAAGAGGGCAGGATAGCGGGACTTGAGAAGTTCGACTAGAAGATCGTTGCCCCGGTTAGTGGAAATATCACCGGGCCTGAGAAAAAAGACGTCTTATTTAAACTAAGTAAGCTTGGAGGAGAGTCCCTTAATAATAATTCAGTGTGTACCTTTCTGTTATTATATCACAATTTTAGTTGATAGCGCATCTCACTTTTGTGTATAATTCCGCCATTGGTGTCTACTCACATTAAAACAGCTACTCATTTTCCCTGACGAGGTATCAGAGGACTCCGAACATGCAAGTACAGAGTAAAATCCTGTCCCGCTGGCGATCGAACCCAGGTCATCATAAGTGCAATGCCTAGCGCGCTAACTCAAGCGGCCACGTATACTCCACATCTCTCTTAGAAACCCTTCAAAGCTTAGGAGAAGTACCTTTGTATAAATGTTTCTTTTGTAAAGAAAATAAATAAATAAACTAACAAAAATCCTGATTTACTTAAGCTTTATTGTATTGTATTTTATTTTTGTTGTTGTTCTTAAAATAATGATAGAGTCTAATAATGTTTATAAAGGGTATTTCCCGTTTATTCAAGTAAAAAAACTTAAGCATCAGTTATATTTAAGCTTCCTGTCTAACTTAAGCACCAGACTTACTTGAGAGCTATGATCTCGTCGTCAGTCCGCCTCACGAGCAGCACAGGTCCCCCGTACTGGAGCAGGAACTTGTCCTTACTTAAGCTTCCTTTAAGCACCAGAGACTTACTTGAGAGCTATGATCTCGTCGTCAGTCCGCCTCACGAGCAGCACAGGTCCCCGGTACTGGAGCAGGAACTTGTCCTTACTTAAGCTTCCTTTAAGCACCAGAGACTTACTTGAGAGCTATGATCTCGTCGTCAGTCCGCCTCACGAGCAGCACAGGTCCCCGGTACTGGAGCAGGAACTTGTCCTTACTTAAGCACCGCACTTACTTGAGAGCTATGATCTCGTCGTCAGTCCGCCTCACGAGCAGCACAGGTCCCCGGTACTGGAGCAGGAACTAGTCCTTACTTAAGCTTCCTGTCTAACTTAAGCACCAGAGACTTACTTGAGAGCTATGATCTCGTCGTCAGTCCGTCTCACGAGCAGCACAGGTCCCCGGTACTGGAGCAGGAACTTGTCCTTACTTAAGCACCAGAGACTTACTTGAGAGCTATGATCTCGTCATCAGTCCGCCTCACCAGCAGCACAGGTCCCCCGTACTGGAGCAGGAACTTGTCCTAACTCAAGCACCAGAGACTTACTTGAGAGCTATGATCTCGTCATCAGTCCGCCTCACGAGCAGCACAGGTCCCCCGTACTGGAGCAGGAACTTGTCCTTACTTAAGCACCAGAGACTTACTTGAGAGCTATGATCTCGTCATCAGTCCGCCTCACCAGCAGCACAGGTCCCCGGTACTGGAGCAGGAACTTGTCCTTACTTAAGCTTCCTGTCTAACTTAAGCACCAGACTTACTTGAGAGCTATGATCTCGTCGTCAGTCCGTCTCACGAGCAGCACAGGTCCCCGGTACTGGAGCAGGAACTTGTCCTTACTTAAGCACCAGAGACTTACTTGAGAGCTATGATCTCGTCATCAGTCCGCCTCACCAGCAGCACAGGTCCCCGGTACTGGAGCAGGAACTTGTCCTTACTTAAGCACCAGAGACTTACTTGAGAGCTATAATTTCGTCGTCAGTCCGCCTCACGAGCAGCACAGGTCCCCGGTACTGGAGCAGGAACTTGTCCTTACTTAAGCTTCCTGTCTAACTTAAGCACCAGAGACTTACTTGAGAGCTATGATCTCGTCGTCAGTCCGCCTCACGAGCAGCACAGGTCCCCCGTACTGGAGCAGGAACTTGGCCACGGTGAGATCTGAGAAGGACCGGATGCTGAGCTCCACGAGGCTGGAGAGGAAGGCGGGCATGCGAGGCACCGCCACCGGGAGGAGGTCATCGAAGGTGGCGTCCAACACCTGGAGGGGGAGGGAGGGGTAAAATAGTTAGCATTATTATTGAATTATTTATAATACTGGGTCCAACACCTGGAGGGGGGATAAAAAAGTTATTATTATTATTAATATCATAGGTATATATTTTATTTTGATACATGATCATCTTCTCGTTTTTAATCCAAGTTTGGAGACCTCAGGATTATTATTATTATTATTGAATTATTTATAATGCTGGGTCCTCACAGGTGCAACATGGGTGGAATAAGGGTTGGGTGGAAGAGATTGCCACAGGCAATAACCCCGCCCTTTAGTTAGGACATATGTTTTTATATATTTTCATTTATTTTTCATTTTTATTGTATATTTATTGTTTCTATTCTTTTCATTGTTAAAATAATTATTTGTATGTACATTTAGTCCATTTATATCTAATAAAGTGTTGTATAATAATAATAATGATTATTTTTAATGCTGGGTCCACACAGGTGTAACATGCAACATGAATTCACTCTGAGCGGTAGGCTTCTGAACACGATCATGAATGTTCAAAAATTATCCATGAGAAAGTACGATTGGACCCGGAACATCCAAGTACTAAGCAGAAAAAAACTTCCGCAGCCGGGCATCGAAATCAGGTGCAATGACTAGCGCGCTAACTCACTCTGCCACGGTGACTGTAGGTCATAGGTGGACTGCTAATATGAATGAAATCTGAAAGTCAACTGAGAACAGACTAGCCAACCCTTACAAGCCAGGCTGGCTTGCAGTTGCCTATGGGTTTAATGGCTTATAAAGAAAAGTCCAAGTCCTCATGATGGTTGATCGCACATAGAAATATGTGGTTCAGGACGAGCCAACTTTGAAATAAAGTTGGCTGGAGACCATCACTCACCCCTTCAGCTGTAGCCAAGCTGGCTACAACAACAACAACAATTATTTATGATGCTGTTTCCACACAGGTGCAACATGAATTCACTCTGTGTGGACGGCTTCTGAACACGAACATGAATTTTCAAAACTTATCTATCCATGAGGATGTCGGTTTTCTACCGAACATTTTTGATTTTTGTTGCTACTATGTTGCAATTGTTGCACGTGTGTGGATGGCACCTGAACATAGAAACAGAATGGATCACTGACGAACACGAACTGCAACACGTTGCTGCAACAGTGTTTCAATTACCACACACATGTTGCAGCAACGTGTTGCACGTTGCACCTGAATGGACCCAGCATTAAAAGGACATAATATACAAACAAGTAATGATAAAAATTAAAATAAAAAATTCAAAACAAGAAAAAAAGATAAACAACATGAATAAAATGTACACAGATGTCCTCACTAAAGGGCGGGCATATTGCCTATGACAATCTCTTCCACCCAACCCTTAGTTATCATATTTTTGTTAATCAGTAGTTTTGTGTTTCCTGCAAAAGGAGGGTGACCATGATATGACCATGCAATTGAAAGCGATGTTAAACCCAAATTAAAAAAAAAAAAAAATGATAATAGACCGACCTCAGAAGATTGATTGATAAGGCGGCTAACTTGCAACATGGAGGTCAGTGGTTCAAGTCCCACCTTCAGCAAAAATTTACTTAAAGCTAGTTCGAGTAGTTGTGATATCACGAAAGTGATTAAGACAAATACCTATGATAACTTTTTTAATTAATGTGTTAATCAAAATCGTGATATCACAACTACTCAAACTAGCTTTACTAAGTTTTTGCTTAACTCGGGACTCGAACCACCGACCTCCAGGTTACAAGTCCACCGCTTCGACAATCTCTTCTCTTGAATACATATTAATATTTAAATCAACGTACGCTTCTTTGTGTTATTATATCACAGAATTTAATTGGGTAGCGTAGAATTTTAAAACTTATTCTTTTTATTTAAATCTCGTGCATTAATGTCGCTACGTAACTGGTCGCTGCTCACATTAAAGCAGCGACTCATTTTTCCTCACGAAGTACATACATTTGTACCGCGAACATCCAAGTACAGAGCTATGACTGAATGAGTCATCAGGAGAGAAAAGGTCAACCTCCTTTTTGAAACAGAGGATTTCTCTGTGTATCCAGAGAGGAAATGCAGCAGCTGTGATGGGCACAGTGCCTCGTTCCTCAGACTTGGAAAGCATTTTTTATATTTTACAAATAGTTAAAAACATTTTTTTTTATCCAGGAGTGTACTTTGTAATAAAAATATTTTGCATTCCGTACAGAGCAGAAATGATCTAAAGTCATACACTCACCACCGCCCTAACATCCGGGTATTTACAGCTGGCGTACGATGAGCAATAGCCGCCAATGCTCCACCCGAACAGAACTATACTGGCGGGCTTGAAACCAAGGCTCACGACTGCGAACTGAACGATAGCGTCCATTGCCGTCTGTTCCGCTGCAGGCCAAGGCATTCCTGGAATAGAAAGGAATGAAATAGAATATAATAGAAAAGGAATAGAATAGAATAGAACAGAACTATACTGGCGCGCTTGAAACCAAGGCTCGAGGTTAAGTGGCAGAGAATGCCTAAGGCATTAACTTCACCCCGGATAACAAAATAACAAAATTAATATTGATCTTTATTTCTTTTTGTACATGTTTCTAAGTTTTTTTTTTAAATTTATTGTTATTTTTTTTGTTGTTGATGATTGTTTTGTAAAAAAAATAAAGTGTAAATAAACACTTTTCTTTGAAGCTTTAGCTTAGGAAAAATACTGTTATTAAATATTAAATACTGTTATTAAATAAATAAAAAAAATTCTGTTCCGCTGCAGGCCAAGGCATTCCTGGAATAGAATGGAATAGGACCCAGGTTTAATTTTCCTCATTTATTTGAGCATGTGACCACATAATAATAATAACACTCTTTAGTGGAAGGTAACAAGGTAACAAAAGAGTGCCAAATTCATTTTCAACTAAATTTGAAGAGAAACGGTTAAAAACTTCTGGAGATACTAGTGATAAGTATAGTAAAAATCTCAGAATATAGCGGTAGGTAATGGAAATTCGATAATTTACTGCCCATTTTCACAATAATAATACTCTTTAGTGGAAGGTTACCATTAGGCGGTTAGTGCTCAAAACGTTTTCTACCACCTAACCCTTAGAGTCTTATTATTATGTCGTCACAAACTCAACTGAATGAGGAAAAATTCATGCACTGGGTGGGATTCGAACCAACGGTTCCCTACACTACCTTGATTGCCAGACTAGGGCGTTAACCACTTGACTGCCAGTGCACATAATAGGGTTAGGTGTTAGAAAATGCTTTATGCATTAACCTCGCCTGGTGGTTATACCTTCCACTAAAAATTATGTATTTTTATTATTACAGAATAGAATAGGTTCTGGTCTTTGCGGGTTATTATTTATAAGTTCATCTACTACTTCATATTTTGCTTTTAGTTTTTATTAATTGATTTTTTGTTTTTATGGGGATTTTTTGTCTAGCAGTCCTAATGGGGCACTATACATTACATAGGCTCTACTGCTACTGCTATTATTATTATTATTATTATTATTACTATTATTGTTACCTGTGCTCTGGCCAAAGCCTGGGTGGTTCCAGCCCAGCACAGAGTAGCCTGTAGCCAGTGGTGTAGACATGATGCCTATCTCGTAGAACCCAGCGTTACCCTCCGTGCAAATCACCAGATCCGACCCTCGATCAGTCCTGAAACAACAATAATAATAATGACAGCAATAATGTCGCATTATCTATACTGCCCGATTAGGACTATTAAGTCCCATTTTTCCAGCAGTAAGCCCAAGACGTACTATTACGTGGTAAAAATCCCAAATGGGAGGATAACTTGTCTTGTCCCGGCTGGGTTTCGAACCCACGACCTCTAGGATCTCTGGATTCACAGTGCCGCATTTACCACTGAGCTACCAGGACAGACAGAATAATAATAATATTTTTATCAATGTCTGGCCTTTAAGTACTGAGTTTGATTCGCAATAATGAAAGAAATTTAATAGTTTTTTTTTTTCAAGATGAGTGTTTCACAGCCTTTTTTATTCCGTAGTCATGAAACAGGAGCTAATGTAGACGCTTGTGGTCTGTTGTTGTACCCTGCCCATTCCGTAGTATGCCTCCCCTCTGATGGGCGAGAAATTACACACTACTTCCCATTTGCGTGCTGGGACAACACAAGCGCACGGGAAGGTATTCCTTACAAACAACTGTAACCAAATGTTGAATACATTTTTGTCTGGACGTCCAGATCCAATGTCTAGGATACTCTTCATCATAGGGTGGAGTCATCGTGAACGATGTTAGCCAGACACTGGAGGAATGACTCAGCACTTTTACCACTGTCTTTACAAGGAGGCTAATAATTGACAAGGACCCGCAGAACCAAGCCAATGTTGGTCTACTCCCTGTTTATAGTTCCCCAGCCAGACTGCTGGTCTCCTCCCTGTTTATAGTTCCCCAGCCAGACTGCTGGTCTCCTCCCTGTTTATAGTCCCCCAGCCAGACTGCTGGTCTCCTCCCTGTTTATAGTCCCCCAGCCAGACTGCTGGTCTCCTCCCTGTTTATAGTCCCCCAGCCAGACTGCTGGTCTCTTCCCTGTTTATAGTCCCCCGGCCAGACTGCTGGGCTACTCCCTGTTTATTGTCCCCAGCCAGACTGCTGGTCTCCTCCCTGTTTATAGTCCCCCAGCCAGACCGGCAGCCAGGATCCTCTTATGTCCTCTAAGTAGAACCCGGGACCTTCCGCATGGCAAGCGAGTGCTTAACCACTGAGCTATTCGTGCGCTTTGACTGATGGTTTGTTGTTGTAGCCAGCTTGGCTACAGCTGGAGGAGTGAGTGATGGTCTCCAGGCAACTTTATTTCAAAGTTGGCTCGTCCTGAACCACATATTTCTATGTGCGATCAGCCATCATGAGGACTCAACCATCATGAGGACTCAACCATCATGAGGACTCAACCATCATGAGGACTCAACCATCATGAGGACTCAACCATCATGAGGACTCAACCATCATGAGGACTTAGTTCATACGTACTTGTTTCTCCTATCTACAAACATGCAGTCCAGCTCATTGCTATCCTTCGTAAGCAGCTTGTATCTCTCCCCGTTGCTTTCCGTCAGCAACTTCTGCCTTCCCTGATACAGAACAGGAGCTGAAAGCAGGGATATATTAGGTAAGTCATCATTTTTGTGGTAAACACAATCGCGATATATCACATATCACACATGATCAAACATACTTATTGGATATAAAAAGACACAATCATGTACCATGTACAAATGTACAATACAAATAATTATTATAACAATGAGAAAATGGAAACAATATATACAATAAAAACGAAAAAGAATAGAAAAATCTATAACCTTATGTCCTAAGTAATTTTGTTTATTTATATTACTATTATTGTCAATTTTTATATTTAATTTTTACCATTATTAATCTGTATATATGTTCTACTAATAAAGAGTTTCTAAATAAATAAATAAACCTTTTTTAAATTTGTTTGGTTAATGGAATAATGGTAGTTCAGGAACAAATAAATATAATAATTCATTTCGCTCTTAGTTAGGTAATTTTTTATTTATTATTTATTCTTACCCATCATCCAGTTGAGAACAGTCATGGAGCCTGGATATATGAATCGGATGCCGAAAGTGTTGAGGGCGATGTAGCTGACCACACTCAGAGGCGAGAAAATGATGTCTCCCAGTGTCTTCATAGGGGGGACCACACATGTGGTGGAAGTGTAATTGTCAATACTCCTGCAAGACAGAATAAACAATAATAATAATACTGAGAGGTGAGGAGATGATGTCTCCCAGTGTCTTCATAGGGGGGACCACACATGTGGTGGAAGTGTAATTGTCAATACTCCTGCAAGACAAAATAAACAATAATAATAACACTGAGTGGTGAGAAGATGATGTCTCCCAGTGTCTTCATAGGGGGGACCACACATGTGGGGGAAGTGTAGTTGTCAATACTCCTGCAAGACAAAATAAACAATAATAATACTGAGTGGTGAGGAGATGTTGTTGTTGTTGTTGTAGCCAGCTTGGCTACAGCTGGAGGGGTGAGTGATGGTCTCCAGCCAACTTTATTTCAAAGTTGGCTCGTCCTGAACCACATATTTCTATGTGCGATCAACCATCATGAGGACTTGGACTTTTCTGTACAAGCCATTAAACCCTTAGGAAACTGCAAGCTAGCCTGGCTTGTAAGGGTTGGCTAGTCTGTTCTCTGTTTATAGTCCTCTAGCGAGACACTGGTCTTCTCCCTGTTTAACGTCCCCCAGCCAGACAAGTTTAACGTCCCCCAGCCAGACAATGGTGAGGAGATGATGTCTCCCAGTGTCTTCATAGGGGGGACCACACATGTGGTGGAAGTGTAATTGTCAATACTCCTGCAAGACAAAATAAACAATAATAATACTGAGAGGTGAGGAGATGATGTCTCCCAGTGTCTTCATAGGGGGACCACACATGTGGGGGAAGTGTAGTTGTCAATACTCCTGCCAGACAAAATAAACAATAATAATACTGAGAGGTGAGGAGATGATGTCTCCCAGTGTCTTCATAGGGGGGACCACACACGTGGGGGAAGTGTAGTTGTCAATACTCCTGCAAGACAAAATAAACAATAATAATACAGAGAGGTGAGGAGATGATGTCTCCCAGTGTCTTCATAGGGGGGACCACACATGTGGGGGAAGTGTAGTTGTCAATACTCCTGCCAAACAAAATAAACAATAATAATACAGAGAGGTGAGGAGATGATGTCTCCCAGTGTCTTCATAGGGGGGACCACACATCGTGGGGGAAGTGTAGTTGTCAATACTCCTCCCAAGACAAAATAAACAATAATAATACGAGAGGTGAGGAGATGATGTCTCCCAGTGTCTTCATAGGGGGGACCACACACGTGGGGGAAGTGTAGTTGTCAATACTCCTGCAAGACAAAATAAACAATAATAATACAGAGGTGAGGAGATGATGTCTCCCAGTGTCTTCATAGGGGGGACCACACACTGTGGAAGTGTAATTGTCAATACTCCTGCAAGACAAAATAAACAATAATAATACTACTCAGAGGTGAGGAGATGATGTCTCCCAGTGTCTTCATAGGGGGGACCACACACGTGCTGGAAGTGTAATTGTCAATACTCCTGCAAGACAAAATAAACAATAATAAACTACTGAGGTGAGGAGATGATGTCTCCCAGTGTCTTCATAGGGGGGACCACACACGTGGGGGAAGTGTAGTTGTCAATACTCCTGCAAGACAGAAAAACAATAATAATACTCGAGTGTGAGGAGATGATGTCTCCCAGTGTCTTCATAGGGGGGACCACACATGCGTGGAGTGTAATTGTCAATACTCCTGCAAGACAAAAAAACAATAATAATAATCAGAGGTGAGGAGATGATGTCTCCCAGTGTCTTCATAGGGGGGACCACACATTGGTGGAGTGTAATTGTCAATACTCCTGCAAGACAAAAAACAATAATAATAATATACTGAGAGGTGAGGAGATGATGTCTCCCAGTGTCTTCATAGGGGGGACCACACATGTGGGGGAAGTGTAGTTGTCAATACTCCTGCAAGACAAAACAAACAATAATAATAATACTACTGAGAGGTGAGGAGATGATGTCTCCCAGTGTCTTCATAGGGGGGACCACACATGTGGGGGAAGTGTAGTTGTCAATACTCCTGCAAGACAAAACAAACAATAATAATATACTCAAGGTGAGGAGATGATGTCTCCCAGTGTCTTCATAGGGGGGACCACACAGTGGGGAGGTAATAGTTGTCAATACTCCTGCAAGACAAAATAAACAATAATAATAATACTCAGAGGTGAGGAGATGATGTCTCCCAGTGTCTTCATAGGGGGACCACACAAGTGGGGAAGTGTAGTTGTCAATACTCCTGCAAGACAAAATAAACAATAATAATATACTCAGAGGTGAGGAGATGATGTCTCCCAGTGTCTTCATAGGGGGACCACACACGTGGGAGGTGTAGTTGTCAATACTCCTGCAAGACAAAATAAACAATAATAAATAATACTCAGAGGGAGGAGATGATGTCTCCCAGTGTCTTCATAGGGGGGACCACACATGTGTGGAGTGTAGTTGTCAATACTCCTGCAAGACAAAATAAACAATATATAAATACTCAGAGGTGAGGAGATGATGTCTCCCAGTGTCTTCATAGGGGGGACCACACATGTGGGGGAAGTGTAGTTGTCAATACTCCTGCAAGACAAAATAAGCAATAATAATACTGATAGTGAGGAGATGATGTCTCCCAGTGTCTTCATAGGGGGGACCACACATGTGGGGGAAGTGTAGTTGTCAATACTCCTGCAAGACAAAATAAACAATAATAATACTACCATAGGGGGAAAGATGATGTCTCCCAGTGTCTTCATAGGGGGGACCACACATGTGGGGGAAGTGTAGTTGTCAATACTCCTGCAAGACAAAATAAACAATAATAATACTACTCAGAGGGGAAGATGATGTCTCCCAGTGTCTTCATAGGGACCACACGTGGGGGAAGTGTATTGTCAATACTCTGCAAACAATAAACAAAAATAATACTACTCTATGTGGAGTGAGTCTCCAGTGTCTCATGGGACACACATGGGAAGTGAGTTGTCAATACTCCTGCAAGACAAAATAAACAATAATAATAATACTCAGAGGTGAGGAGATGATGTCTCCCAGTGTCTTCATAGGGGGGACCACACATGTGGGGGAAGTGTAGTTGTCAATACTCCTGCAAGACAAAATAAACAATAATAATACTCAGAGGTGAGGAGATGATGTCTCCCAGTGTCTTCATAGGGGGGACCACACATGTGGGGGAAGTGTAGTTGTCAATACTCCTGCAAGACAAAATAAACAATAATAATACTACTCTATAGTGAGGAGATGATGTCTCCCAGTGTCTTCATAGGGGGACCACACATGTGGGGGAAGTGTAGTTGTCAATACTCCTGCAAGACAAAATAAACAATAATAATAATACAGAGAGGTGAGGAGATGATGTCTCCCAGTGTCTTCATAGGGGGGACCACACATGTGGGGGAAGTGTAGTTGTCAATACTCCTGCAAGACAAAATAAACAATAATAATAATAATACTCAGAGGTGAGGAGATGATGTCTCCCAGTGTCTTCATAGGGGGACCACACATGTGGGGGAAGTGTAGTTGTCAATACTCCTGCAAGACAAAATAAACAATAATAATACTACTCAGAGGTGAGGAGATGATGTCTCCCAGTGTCTTCATAGGGGGACCACACATGTGGGGGAAGTGTAGTTGTCAATACTCCTGCAAGACAAAATAAACAATAATAATACTACTCAGAGGTGAGGAGATGATGTCTCCCAGTGTCTTCATAGGGGGGACCACACATGTGCTGGAGGTGTAATTGTCAATACTCCTGCCAGACAGAATAAACAATAATAATACTACTCAGAGGTGAGGAGATGATGTCTCCCAGTGTCTTCATAGGGGGGACCACACATGTGGGGGAAGTGTAATTGTCAATACTCCTGCAAGACAAAATAAACAATAATAATACTACTCTTTAGTGGAAGACCACACTCAGAGGTGAGGAGATGATGTCTCCCAGTGTCTTCATAGGGGGACCACACACGTGGTGGAAGTGTAGTTGTCAATACTCCTGCAAGACAAAATAAACAATAATAATACTCAGAGGTGGAGCTCTGATATTTAAAAAAAAAAAACCGAAAATTTTAACCAAAAAATGTCAAATTCTTTTTCAACTAAATTTGAAGAGAAACGGTTAAAAACTTCTGGAGATACTAGTGATAGGTATAGTAAAAATCTCAGAATATAGCGGTAGGTAATGGAAATTCGATAATTTACTGCCCATGTTAACAATGATAACACTCTTTAGTGGAAGGTTACCATAAGACGAGGTTAATGCTCAAAGTCTTATTATTATGTGAATACAAACTCAAATTAATAAAGAAAAATACATGCACCAGGTGGGATTCGAACCAACGGATCCCTACGCTACTTGAATTACCAGACTGGCGCGTTAACCACTTGACTACCAGTGCACGGTAGTCTTGAGCGGTAGTCAACAATGACTTGAGCGAGAATCGAAGCAACAACCAGAGGTACACAGGAGAAAAATAATTTTGTTGTTGTAGCCAGAAAACTCACAAACCAACTACTCAAATAAACCTCACTCAGCCTGAGTGGGGCCGGGCAGAGCCAGCACCAGCATCAGCACTGAAACCAAATTAAGAATACAAATTTTTTTCGGCACGGGGGATCGAACCCGGGACCTTCCGCATGGCAAGCAAGTGCTTAACCACTGAGCTAATCGCGCGCTCTATTTATGTTGTACTTTTTATACTTAGTATTATGTTTTTGTGATATTACTTTTAACATTACTTTTACTGTTGACTTTGTAAATAGGGCTATCCCCGTAAATATACTCCCCTACATCGGGTATTTATTAATATTATTAGATCTTAAACTTGCTGGATGTTGCTTAATTTTTTCTTTTCTTTTTTTGGTAACCATCGGACACAGTAATTAATATTCTTCACATGTACAAGTGTTTGTAAAGGAAAATCTTACTGTTCGGTAGAAGCGTCGAATTCGACAGGCCACGCGGAGAATTCAAAGTCATACTGCATGAGCTCGCCCTGAAATTCAAACAATAATAATACTTAATTAAAAAACCGACTTCAGTAGCTTCATCGATAAGGCGGCGGACTTGTAACCTGGAGGTCGGTGGTTCAAGTCCCGGTTTCAGCGTAAATTTAGTAAAGCGAGTTTCAGTAATTGTGATATCACGAAAGTGATTAACACAAATATGATAACTTTAACTTTACTAAATTAAAAAACTAAAATAATAATAATATCATCATCATCACTGGGTGGCGTCATCGTGAACGATTGTAGCCAGACAGTGGAGGAATGACTCAGCACTTCTACCACTGTCTTTACAAGGAGGCTAATAATTGATAAGGGGCCCCAGAACCAAGCTAATGCTGGTCTACTCCCTGTTTATAGTCCCCCAGCCAGACTGCTGGTCTACTCCCTGTTTATAGTCCCCCAGCTAGACTGCTGGTCTACTCCCTGTTTATAGTCCCCCAGCCAGACTGCTGGTCTACTCCCTGTTTATAGTCCCCCAGCCAGACTGCTGGTCTACTCCCTGTTTATAGTCCCCCAGCTAGACTGCTGGTCTACTCCCTGTTTATAGTCCCCCAGCCAGACTGCTGGTCTACTCCCTGTTTATAGTCCCCCAGCCAGACTGCTGGTCTACTCCCTGTTTATAGTCCCCCAGCCAGACTGCTGGTCTACTCCCTGTTTATAGTCCCCAAGCTAGACTGCTTGTCTATTCCCTGTTTATAGTCCCCCAGCTAGACTGCTTGTCTACTCCCTGTTTATAGTCCCCCAGCTAGACTGCTTGTCTACTCCCTGTTTATAGTCCCTCAGCTAGACTGCTTGTCTACTCCCTGTTTATAGTCCCCCAGCTAGACTGCTTGTCTACTCCCTGTTTATAGTGCCCCAGCTAGACTGCTTGTCTACTCCCTGTTTAAAGACCCCCAACCAGACTATTAATAATGTGAGGACTCATTAGTCCTAGCCGGACAGTACAAATAAGGCGATATTATTATTATTATACAAATAAGGCGATATGATTATTATTATACAAATAAGGCGATATTATTATTATACAAATAAGGCGATATTATTATTATTATACAAATAAAGCTATATTATTATTATACAAATAATGCGATATTATTATTATACAAATAAAGCGATATTAGACTGCTGGAATAAAGGGACTTTTCAGTCCCACCTCGGCAGTATAAACAAGGTAATTTCTATTCTATTCTATATTATTATTCCTCTTAGTAGTCACTGTGGCAGAGCGAGTTAGCGCGCTAGGGATTGCACACATGGTGACCTGGGTTCGATTCCCAGCGGGGGAGGATTTTTTCTGCTCTGTACTTGGATGTTCGGGGTCCACTCATACCTCGTGAGGAAAAATGAGTAGCTGCTTTAATGTGAAGCAGCGACCAGTGGCAGAATCTTAGGCAAAAAAAATAATACAAGATATTGTAAATTAAAGTGGTACAGTCCTATGATTCTGTGCTACCCACTAAAATTGTGACATAATAACACAAAGAAAAAGCATTATTATTATTATTCCTCTTACCTTGGCCTCGCCGGAGAAGCGCGCCTGCGCCTTGGCGAGCACCCTGAGGAACTCCATGTACTGGGAGGTCTGGGCGCGGCCCGCGGCCCTCAGGGCGACCGAGGCCAGGTAGAGGGCGCCCAGGCCCGAGGCGAACTTGAGCAGCAGAGCGCCGCCGTCGGGCGAGAAGAAGCCTCGCTTGTACAGGATGAAGGCGACCACCGGGGAGAAGTAGAGAGAGATGGAGAGGGCCACGTTCAGCTGGACAAAGAGAATAAGGTCGGGTTCTACAAAAAACACCTAACCTAAAAAACACCTGAAAAACGTTAGTTCCAAAGGATTCGTCAAGATAGCGCCAGTAGAGTTTAGAGCAAAACTCTACTGGCGCTATCTTGACGAATCCTTTGGAACTAACGTTTTTCGTGTTTTTCAGGTGTTTTTTAGGTTAGGTGTTTTTCGTAGAAACCGATCTAAATTTGTGAAATTTCGTAGAGATAGTTTGAGTAGTTTTCATGTCATAAGGGTTGGGTAGAAGAGATTGCCATAGGCTATATCCCCGCTCTTTAGTTAGGACATGCATGTGTGTATTCGTATATATTTAGCGCCTTAACCACTTGACTACCAATGCACTAGGTGACTAGACGCTACAGGATGAAGGCGACCACGGGCGAGAAGTACAGGGAGATGGAGAGGGCCACGTTCAGCTGGACAGAGAGAATTTAAAATTTAGTAGAGATAGTTTGAGTATAGAGCAGAAAAAAAGCGGATATCCAAGTAGAGAGCAGAAAAAAGCGGATATCCAAGTAGAGAGCAGGAAAAAGCGGATATCCAAGTAGAGAGCAGAAAAAAGCGGATATCCAATTAGAGAGCAGGTCATCATGCAATGCTTAGCGCTCTAACTCACGCGGCCACGGTCACAACTCTTATTATTATGTATTATTATGATACGGGTTGGGTGGAAGAGATTACCACAGGCAATATTCCCGCCCTTTAGTTAGGACATATTATGTATATATTTTGTTAATTTTTGTATTTTAATTTTTACCATTATTTGTTCGTATATAATTATGTTCTTCTAATAAAAAGTTTCATAATAATAATAATAATATCACGATTGTGATTAACACAAATATGATAACTTTTAATAATCATTTTCACTAATATTACCACGCTAAATTTTGCTCCGTACCACACAATATTTTCAGTTTCAAAATTTGCAGTATTTCCAGAAATTGGAACTATTTCTCTACAAAGTCATGTATGGAAGACAAAGCTCGAAAATTCAAGAAACAAATGTTGCAAAATGATTTTCTGAAAAGAATCAAAGCTATCTTGCAACACGTCTTTATTTGAGATAGTCAGGACGGTGGTTTTACCCTCCATTCGCTGGGAATCGTACGAGCTAGCCATATTAATCTCACCCAGCCTGAGTTACGCCGGAAATGTCAGCATGGGCGTAGCCAGGGGGGGGCAGGGGGGGGCAGCTGCCCCCCCCTAGAGAAACCTCAATAGTATGCAACATGGAAGGGGCAACTTAAATATGATATTTTTTGAAAAATATTTTTCGAGAAAAAAAAAAAAAAAAACATTGAAAAACCTTAAAATCAAAAATCAAAGGATTTTTAAGAGGGTAAAAATATCAAGTAGACCCTAAAAAAAAATATCAAAGCTCTCCCTGGTTATATAATTAGTGAGGCGCTCCAATGGAAAATCGGGGCGAGCAAATGACCTTTTGGTGCCGATCAGGTTCAAACTGGGTTCCACCGGCAGGTATGAATAGCCGCTATCTAGGGTTAGTATTAGGGCTTTTCGTCACATACTAGGGCCGAATTAGGGCCATATTAGGGCTTTTTTGGCCTTTTTGGCCATATTAGGGCATATTTGCCGCTCTAACTCCTTCTGTGTTGCAGATGAAGCAAACATGTATAGAGTATGAAATGTGTAGAATGTGTAGGCGCACCTTATAGTTTAACCAAGTTGGTGGCGCGCGCCGTTCACGAGTTATGCGCAGAACAGAGATTTTTTTCGTGTCAGTTTTGTCCTGCCACTTTGGTAGCCTCTGGACGCCATTTGGTCATCTAAATATCTTCTCCCATACAAGATAAACATTTTTTGTCAGGAAATCGACGCTTCATCTGGTGGCGCCAGCGGCGCAGAGGCGCTTGAATTTTTTTTGCGTTTTTTCGCCATAACTCTGGCTGTGTTTATGACGAAAGGCTGAAATTTGTTGCGTTAGGTTCGTACAGACGAGGGCTACAAGAATATAAAAACAGCTTAAAGTTTAAACTGATATGTCAAAAGTTTGACATATGTCAAAAAATGGCTGCTTTTTTTTCAATCGCTGATTATGCACCGATAAAGTGTCGCAAGCACATGATGTTACATATCGTTCGATTTGCCTTGACAACGCGAATCCAAAAAGGTATAACATTACCGCCTTAAGCCTTAAAATCGATTAATTTCAAGGCGACGATTAAAACGGTTTTTTCAAAGGCCGTTTTAAGGCAGAAGGAGACGTTTTTTTTTCGATTTTTTTGAAAAAATGGGGCTAGAGGGTTAGGCAGGAACGGTGATTCTCCATGTGTTTTCCTACATTTTTGCCAAAAAATTGAAGATTTTAATCGTTAACCATGTTTTTAATTCATTTGAATTTTTTTTTAATTTTTTGAAAAATTAAATTTTTTTTTCAAAAAATTAAAAAAAATTCTAGACCTATTATATATATTATCATTCGATGCGCATTGACTTGAAGAATTCAAAAATGCCATAAATGATGTAGGTCAACGCAACTAATCTCGAGTTAAGGAAGGCCAAAAAACTTTTAAGGCAAATTTAGGTCAAATTTGTTAAGTCAGACCTGTTTTTGCCGGCTTATTTGGGGGCGTTAACTTTATAGTAACAAAATATTTTTTTTTGTAAAACCTCAAAAATGTCTTCTATTTTTTGCCATTAAAATTTCAGATTTTTTTAAGGGGCTAATAGGTCAAAATAATGAAAGATTTAAAAAAAAGAAAAGAAAAATAGGTCAATTTTTTTTTTTTAATTTTGACCTACTTTTTGACCTAATGTGTTGCATATTAAAAGCTTTGTCTCTAAAAGTTGCAATTAGTAGTATTTTTTTTTTTTCTTAAATCGGTCAAGGTAGGGTCAATATAGGTCAATAAAGATTTTTCGTTACGGCAATTTTCAACGTTTCGACCGTACAAAAAGGCTCCTCGCTCAAAAAGTACTACCCAAATCGTTACGATCGGCACAGTTTTAGATTCGCAATAAAATTGGGGTTCTAAATATCTATAATAAAGTATATGTCCTCGCGACGAATCAAGATTTATACTCAAAAGTAATGCGCCACGATTTTAATTTTTTTTTTTTAGAAATTAACTTTGCATCAAATAAGTTTCAATAACATTGTTACCTGTATTCCATTCAATAAATAAAAAGCCTGTTCTAAAAACAAATCGCTTCCACTGCCTTTTTCCGCACCCAAAGGACCCCACACCCCCCCCCCACTTTTGACACGGATATCTTGCCCCCCCCTAGAGCGGATGCTGGCTACGCCCATGAATGTCAGCCTTGCCTTTTCGAAGGGAACAAAAATTTCTGTTCGTAAAACCTGCCCCGACCGGGAATCGATCTCAGGATTTCTGGACTACGGGTAGTAGTCACAACCGTTACGCCACGGAGGCTGGCTAAGTATGGAGTTACTCCATGACAAAAGACGGCAAACAGCAACAGGATGAATTTGAAAGAGAGAATGTCGAAATAGATAATCAAAGTGTCTTTGGAATTCTAAGCTGGTAATCCTTGGTTCGAATCCCACCCAGTGCATGAATTTTTCCTCGTTAATTTGAGTTTGTGACCACATAATAATAAGACTCTGAGGGTTAGTTGGTGTAAAATGCTTTGAGCATTAACCTCGCCTGATGGTTACCTTCCACCAAAGAGTTGTGTTGGTTTTGTTATTATTATTATTATATCCTACACTAAGGGTTGCGTGGAAGAGATTGCCACGGGCAATAACCCCGCCCTTTAGTTAGGACGTATGTGTAAATTTATTTCTTTTTTTTCCCTTTTCAGAGTTTATATCGTTTCCATTTTTTAATTTTTATAAGATTTTTTTGTACTGTACATAATTATGTTTTTCTTTTTATGTATGTAATAAAGTATTAAATAACTTTAATAATAATATGAATTTGAAAGAGCTCAGTGGCTAAGCACTCGCTTGCTATGCGGAAGGTCCCGGGTTCGAACATCCGCGACCAAAAAAAATTGTATTCAAAATTTGGTAACAGTTCCTGATGTGCGCTCGTGTTGACCCAGCACCTAAATGGGAATTATTGCGTCACTTCTCGCCTATCAAAGGGTAGGCATACTACGTGATGGGCAGGCTATATCACAGACCACAATCGTCTACAGGCAGGCTATATCACAGACCGCAAGCTCCTGTTTCATGGCTACCAAATAAAAAAGACTGTGAAACACTCATCTTTAAAGATAAAAAAAATTAGATAACCGAATATTGTCTTTGCAGTTCCACGCTAAGGTAATGTCGCGTACACCGCTAGTAGGTACGTCATTAAATTTGCCACTATGTAAAGTTAGAGAGTAGTTGAGTCACAACAGACCAGAACCACAGGTTCCTAACAAGGTGAACGAGACGTCAAATAGACGCTAAATAAGTTTTCTCCTAGCATCTAATGCCACTGAGGAGTAGTCTACACTCGAGAACAAAAATACGGGACTTCTAATAGACTCTAGGGGCGAAATGAATATACGTTTTTGTAATTCTTCTGTGGCCCTAAGTCTCGGATTGCGCACTGTGTACGATAGGGAAAATCGTTACCACTTTTATATATTGCAGCCTCCGTGGCGTAACGGTTATATGACTACTGCCCATAGTCCAGAGGTCTCGAGTTTGACTCCCGCGGGTGTGGCAGACTTTCGAAGAAAATTATGTCCTCTCCAAAACACGTGAGGCTGGCATTTCCGGTCCTACCCAGACTAGGTGAGGTTAATGTGGGTAGCTGGTACGATTCCCAGAGAATGGAGGAAACCTCCGTCCTGACAATCTATCTCTATAATCAGGACGTTAAAACCGAATAGAATCAACTGGTCTAAACAAAGAGTTGCCAACTGATACAGTATACCATTCTAATTAGGTACAAATAAAAAATACAAAAAAAAAAAAAAAAAAAAAAAAAGACACAGTATAGATCTAATTAGGTAGCAGTTTTATAGTTGAAGGGTTTCAGTGAAAATTCTGCAACCAGACCAGATAATAATAATAATAATATATACATTATTTTGTACTTTTTTTTAGCCTATAATTCCGAAATTTGAACCCGCAACCTCCGGGTTAACAACCAATGCTCTTAACCACTGAGCCACGGAGGTCGGCGCGACTGGGAATCTCTACGAGCATTCCATTTTTTATTGAGTCTAGTGTAGCTACTTTAATCCTGTTAATTCATGCAAGCTGATAAGCAACCTTCAGAACGTGTTCTGCAAAACATTTAGCAACGTTTTCTGGTCTATTCCCTGTTTATAGTCCTTCAACTAAACTGATCCACCGTACTCCATAAATCTTGGGGTGAAATTAATAGACAAATTCTAGAACTCAAGTCATTGCTAAGCGTCAGTTTTCCCTATTTTACACAGTACGCAATCCGTGACTTAAGGCCGCAGAGGTATTACAAAAACAAATTCCGCCCTCAGTACTTGTGATAAACACAAAATACAATGACTGAATTATGAAACAGGATTAGATTATTCTAGGTGAACACTATCCCTTAACTCGCCCTCTAGTGGGAATTTTACCCAATCACAGCTCAGTTATACTTATACCAGCTGTTAGTTGGATTAATAAATCCTAAAACCAAGTGCATTGTCGCTACTGTCAGATTTAATCAATAATAATAATAATAAGTTTTATTGTGAACATGGTATACAAAAATGTACGTACCTTGATACCTTGATGGACCCGTGATTTCAAGCGTTGTTGATTTCTCGCCAATGCTGCAGGTCGCAATGCTTCTTCCAACTCTCTCTATCTTGTGCCATCCTTGTCCATTTTGGAAAAATTGATTTTATTATTGGATCTTCCCATCTGATGTTCGGTCTTCCTCTCTTTCTTTTCTTGTCTCTGGGGTACCACTCTGTAGTTCTTATTGTCCACCTATTATCCTTCATCCTAGCCACGTGCCCCGCCCATCTCAGTTTCTTCTCATAGATTTCATTCACAATATCTTTTGCATTGGTTTTCTTCCTTATCTCTGTGTTTCTAATATGTTCTAGTAGGCTGATGTGACACATCCTTCTTTCGATCGCCCTCTGTGTTATCCTCAGACTTTCTTCTTCTATCTTTGTTGTGTTCCATGTTTCTCCCCCGTATGTAAGTGCAGGCAGTAGATGGGTATTAAATATATCAGTTCTTTTAATCATATCTATATTTTTATCTGTTAAGACATCTTTTAACTTATTAAAACTTATCCATTCAGCTTTTTTCCTATTTCTCAATTCCTGTGTTATGTCATTGTCCATTTTTAATGTTTGTCCTAGGTATTTGTAGCTGTCAACCTTTGTTATCACTGTATTGTTCAGGGAGATTATTCTTTCTTGGCAAAATTTGTTTTTCATCCATTGGGTCTTATCAGGATGTATTTCTAGCCCTATTTTGTCACATTCATTGTGTATTTGACTTAACATAGTTTCTAAGGCTTCAGGATTTTGTGCTATTAAGACTATATCGTCTGCAAAGAGTAGAATGTTGAGCCTTTCTCCGTCGATATTTATTCCTCCTGCCAGGTCTATTTGTCTCAACATATGATCTAGGGTTGTTGTGAATAGGTTTGGAGATATTACGTCTCCTTGTCGTACTCCTCTGTGAATTTCTATTTTAATAGGTTCTTTGAACATGGTTATTTGTGTTGAAGTATTTGTATTTATTTCTTCAATCAGTTTAATGTATGAGGGTTTTATTCCATTATGTATTAAAGCATTAAGGACAGCGTTATGTTCAATGGTATCGAATGCCTTTTTAAAATCTATAAATAGTAGACACAGAGGTGTTTGATATTCGTTACATTTTTCTGTAAGTTGGGTAACTGTGTGGATGTGATCAATTGTGGAGAACCCTCTTTTAAATCCAGCTTGGTCTCTACTCCCGTTTTGTTCTAGTGTTCTTTGAATTCTGTTGAGGATGATACGGGTCATTAGTTTGTATAAGTGAGATAAGAGACAGATCGGTCGATAGTTACGAATATCTTCGGAGTTTCCTTTTTTGTATAGTACAACAGTTTTTGATGTTTTCCACGCCTCTGGTATTTTTCCTGTGTTTAGGTATAAGGTTATTCTTTCGGAATGGCTTTATAAAATGTTTTTCCAGCTGCTTTGATGTCTTCAATACGTATACTGTCTAGCCCTGGTGATTTTCCTAATTGCATTTGATGTATAGCATGTTGTACTTCTTCTATAATAATATGTGGGATTGATGTACAGGTAGCAATGATAGTTGGAGTGTCAACTGTACGCTGTGATGAAAATAGATCGTCATAAAAAGTTTTTACAACCCTTTCAATATCTCTTCTGTTGGTTTTTCTGTTACCGTCCTTATCTATGAGAGCAACTGGAATGGATTGTTTTAGACAGAGGGCTTTTTCGGTTTTCTTTAAACTTAATTTTGCATAAACAGCTTCTTGTATTTTAAGTTGTCTGAACTTCTCATAGTCTTCTTTTATCTTGATTCTTAGTCTTTTACATATATCTCTGTATTCTGCTGAATTGTTATTGGCTTTAAGGGCTTTTCTTTCATTTAATAGATCTAATGTTGATGTAGATAATCTGTTTCTTGATGGAGTTTTTTTCGGTATTGTGGCATTTTTCTTACAGTCAATGAATTGTTTTATAAAGTTGCTGTAGTCTTGGTTGATATCAGTTTCATCTAGTGTCCATGTTTTAGATTCTACTAGTTCAGCCAGCAATTGTTCATTTATGGTTACGGATTTTGGTGTGTGGTTCGATTTTGGTGTGTGGTTTGCTCTTACGGGTCTGTGGTCTGAGAATGTATCAAAATATTTCCTTCCAATTGTTTCAACATCTAGTACTAGCCTCTTGCAATCAGTTATGATGAAGTCTATCTCATTTCTTGTAATACCGTTGGGAGCTTCCCAGGTCCAGCGTTTGCTCTGTCTTTTCTTGAAAAAGGTATTCATTAAATAAAGTTGTTCTGCTTCTAGGAATTCTGCCAATCTGTGTCCTCTATTGTTCCTCTGGTGTAGTCCATACTGTCCGATAAATTTTTCACCGTCCTCTCCTATTCCAATTTTTTCGTTGAAGTCGCCACATATGAAAGTGTAAGTTGTCTTTTGTCGTAATATGGTTTCCAGGTTTGTGTAGAAATCTTCAACTTCATTATCATTTGCGGTTGACGTTGGTGCGTAGCAGCATATGATTTTCATGTCTGTCTTATTAGTAAGATTTCGCAAAGTTATCGGGACCCGATAACCTATCCCCATAACGATAAAGTCTCGAATTTGCGTCTCTGCGCATGACAAAAATTATCGGAGTTTGGTTATGGTTATCGGGATCCCCATAATTCGAGTGGATTATGGGGTTCTCTCTTCGTAAACGATAAAGAAATTTTTGACTCAAAATACCGCGTGATTTCAAAAAATACATAATTATATATATAAACTAAACCTCCGTTCCCACTTTTTTACATACAGTATAATTAATTTTTACATTTTAATTCTGATAAATTTAAGATTTTTTTTAGCAAGTTATTTTTTCTCTTTTATCTACTGTATTTTTTGTTTTATCTGTGTTAACAGTTTTTTTATATTCTGTGTAATTATGTCAATTGAAGAAGCACTTTTTTTCTGAATAAGATAGGTGAAATAAATGATGATGAATTGGACTTTGCCATAATGGATCATTTGGAAGATGCACAGTTAGGGTGGTTTTTAAAAATCAATGTCAGAATGTTTTATCTACCAACCCTACAAAGTGTGCAGTCTATCCAGATATTAAAATAAATTGCCGCTAGACGCTCAAAGTTTGGAAAAATCGCGATTTTTGGCTGGTGTGCGAGGCTTCGGAGCCGTAACTCCGGAACGGCTCAGTATTTTGTCTTTAAGTATATCTCAAATGAAAGATTAAATTGTTTTGACTATTTTATATTCTGGACACTTTTAAACTTCTTTTCTAAAAATAATTATGGTCAAAAACTTTTACTCTTTAGAAACTTTTAGTCCGAGCGAGCAAAATGGCACCTTTTCCCTCAAAAACGAGAGTAGGTATCATTTTTATATAATGCAACCCATGGCTAATACATGCCATTCTATTCTAACTGTTATTAAATGTTTTTGACCATGATTATTTTTAGAAAAGAAGTTTTATTTTTCTTTTAATACTCTGGGGGCTGAGACTCCTAACAGGTAGACATGTAATGTAAATGGACATTTTCACTTCTCAAGATAGCGAAGAACTTCCTGGACCTTGCAAAAAATGCGAGGCACCAGGGAATTTCTAACCATGAAGCTATCTCTGATTTTGGATCGGTGTGGGATGACTGACAGAAATGCCACTCGAGTACTAGAAGCAACGATGGAAGCGCTTAGACATAATCCTGACGATTCCTAGGGTATATTGCAAAGCGTGGTTTAATGCCCCTAAGGCCCAGCTGGCACCTATGCAAGACTTCAAAATGTTGCAGAGTCTCTTAACTCTTTGCGGCACGGTGGTCCCAAGGAGGACCACATAAAATGGGACCCTTACTGCACGGGCCCTCCTGACTTGTTGTGCCCTGTGAAAGCTACGACAATGTCCGACTACAGCCGAAAACTTTTATCCAATAGGAAGAAGCTTGAGTGGTCCCTGGCTGAGTGAAGCGTGCTGAGACGATACTAAAGACAGTTCTCATATGGACCACCGTGCAGTAAGGTACATTTTCCAAGTGGTCTTTCTGGGGACCACCGTGCCGGAAAGGTTATTAAAAAAAATCCGAGCTGTGCCGCAAAGAGTTAAGGTGTAATTCCGATCCTAGCGACCGCGACCATTTTGCTGCTTAAAGTCGCTCCTACCAGTCGCGCGACCCGGTCGCGTGCTTTAGTAAGTACTAGATTACGAGACTATTGATGAAGAAATAGCAGACAGAAGTTTGACCAAATTTTCAAACCACCTCTGCAATTTAAATGCAGAGACGGTTGGCCTGGCCTTCTTTGACGCCACGATTCCTGACGAAGAAAAATCTAGAATGGCAGAGAAGATACGCGCAGGCTCAGAGACAGAGAGTTCAGAGAATTCTAGGATCATAAATCCTAAACTGCAAAAACGTCAGCTGAAGGAGCTGGTTCAGGAAAGGCTCTCTGTTTTAATAAGCAAGGAGATACTGCATTTCTTTGAGCGTCTTCAAATCAACCCCGCTTTCCTTAAAGAACCCTCCATCAGCTGGCTAGATAATAGTAATTACAGAGAAGGTTTGGCAATAGTAAAATAATTAAAAGACACACACAACACACAGACACCAGACAAACACACACACCACACACTTTCTAGGACTCTCTTTTTCCCCCGCGGCTGGCGCCCCAGTTAGAATATAATAAAATCCTTTCGTATTGCCCATCTACAATATAAAATCAATACCAGTGCTGAGAAATCGAGATGAATGAGTGATTGACTGTTAACTTTGGCATTTATATATAGGTATAGATTTAAAGCAGAACATAGTTACCTACAAAAGTCGAAAAGAGAATGAATTGAAAATTTAGATTTCAAAAATATTTGTTTTGTTTGGATGAAAAGCTTTCTTAGAATATCCGGTAGAGGCGCTAGAGTTTTCGTTATCGGGTATCGTGATGATGCGAAATGTAAAAAAATCTTCTTCCTACGAGACACGAAACCGATAAACTTATCGTTATGGGGATTGATTATCGGGACCCGATAAGTAAATGCGAAATGTCTCTATTATTTATTTTTAGTTTTAACTGTCCAATTCTTTCTGAGATTATTTCACAAGATATTATATTTTTTACCAAATTCAGGCGAACCAAAAAACCTACGCCTCCCTGTCTAGCATTATTAACTGCTGCACCGAGGAAGACCTGGGTACCATCATGCCATTCAACATTTATTTCTTTCATGCGCTTGGTTTCAGTCACAGCAACTATGTCTAATTTGATTTTTTGCAGTTCTCTAAGAAGAAAGTCGATTTGATGATCTTTAGATAATGTTCTGGTATTGTAGGTTCCAATGTTCAAGAGAGTAGTCCGTTTTGTGTTTTCCATGGACGTTTTTCCGGGTGGCAGCCTGATTGTAGCTGCGGGATTACTTGACGCACCCCTGGCTCTCTCCACATCTCCACCGCTGCCTTGGTGGAGTGGAATAGAGCCGCGCAGAACTCGGGGTCGTGGCTTAGGATTTATGATCTTTTAACTTTGTGTACGTACATTTTATTTATAAATAAAATTTATATTATTTATTTATAAATAAAATGTACGTACACAAAGTTAAAAGTTAATCTTTATACACAATCAAATGACTAATGACCGTGCCTAAACAAGATATTTACATCTAGTTTCATAATTCAGTTCTTTTATGTAAAAAAAAAAAGGTAAATATGCCCCGGAACTGCTTTCGCATTACTTCAGGGCACTTTACCTTTACATCCATGATCCATGCCATTCCGGAAACGAAAAACACGGTCGAAATTTTCTGCTCCGGTCGTGCTTCGAACTCGCAACCTCCGGGTCAGTAATCAATGCTCTTAACTCAATACTTACCGATGTGAGAAGCTGGTCTCCGACTTTCTCTAAACTATTGGGCTCGTATTCCGTCTGCAACAGTGGAACAACAAAGAAATTAATAGATAAAAAAAAAAAAAAAAAATAATAAGTCAAAGTCCGCCACAGGTGACCCAACGGTACCAGTTAGCTAAAATTCAATATCAAATAAGCACCTCAAAATCATTGGATTTGATATGTCACAACACTCACAACCCTCATCTAGCATGAATAGTAAATAAGTTAGTCCAAGGGACCCCCCCAAAATACCTGTATATTGGGGCCGGGTTCCATAAAGTTCAAGATAATTATCAAGAAAATGATCAGAACACCCCTATTATTTTTTGTGCTCTTATATGTATCGAGGTTTCTCTCAAATCCAGTATTATTACATGTATGGAAGTATGTATGAATTTGTATAAATTTATTAGTGGTGAAGCACAAGGCCTCTTCACAATTTTTGTGGGTAGCGCAGAATTACTTTTCGAATTATTCTATTACATTAATTTCTTTTTACTCGGGTAATGCCGCCGCTGGTCGTTACTCATACAAGTAACTACTTATTTTTCCTCACGAGGTATGAGTGGACCCCGAACATCCAAGTACCAGGTCACCATGCGTGCAATGCCTAGCGCGCTAACTCACTCGGCCACGGTGACTACAACATTATTATATCCATGTTGTTTCTATCATATCCAATATTATTATATCCATGTTCGTCTCTATTATGTAGTTAGCTATAAATTTATGTAAATGGTTAGATACACGAATCCTGAGAGATGGCTGTTCCGGCTGTAGGCAGTGTATCAAGTGTATGTACCTTGTATCTAAGCTACTGGTTTTACAAGGATAAAAATAGTGACAATCAATCATGCTTGAACACGAGTATAAATATCAATTACACATTTATACTGTTCAATGTTCATACATAATTAAGTATATAGATAGGTATGTTTTTTAACTTTATCTTTAATAAATTATAGTATTCAATTTTTCTCCAGTTTTTCTCTCCTAGGTCTTCTTCGACTTTGTCTCTCCATCTCATCTTTGGTCTTCCTCGCTTTTTTTTACCGTTCATTTCAAGTTCTTGTATTCTCTTACTCATATAGTTTTCTTCTCTTCGCTCTTTAAGTCCAAAGCATCTTAGCCTACTCTCTTGTGTTTTCTTAGCCAGAGGCCTCAATTTCACTGTAGTCCTAGTCCCTAGTAAGCTCATTTCTCACCCTATCTCTCGTTGTAATGGTATCCATATTGGATAGTCTGTTAGAGGACAGATTTATCACCAGTGAGGTATGAGTTATGACGTCGACACAACTCAAGTCATCGATCAGCTGAGATGGTATGTTCTGAACATCCCATCTCAGGTGGTAACTTTCTCTTTCATTCATACAATGCATAACACTACGACGAGCACTGACCTAATACAGCTACCTACTTTAATGTCATACGTAATGAATGTAATAATACAGCACAGATCAGAAGTCTAGTTACTCAATAAACATGTAATGAAACAGCTCATGGCCGACGCTGGCCATGAGCGTCCTCGTAGGATCACCGAAGTTAAGCTACGTCCAGCGAGGTGAAGACTTCGTGATGCTGGCATTCCGGCCCAACTCAGATTGGGTGAGGTTAATTTGGTTAAGGTTTGTGAGTTTTTTGCAAATGGAGGATTTTTTGAAATGAATAACATACATTAAAAAAAGCTGATGTTGTATGGTACCTACTGGCACTCCAACTTCCATTTTTATTTTTTAAAACTCTTTTCGTACTACAAACGATATTAAAATTTGCCTTTGCAAATTCCCGGTCAACCCAGGCTGGGTGAGGTTAATGTGGGTAGCAGGTTTATGAGTTTCCTGCTTATGGAGAGTAACACCCTCGTCGCAATATGGCCATACAGTTAAAAACAACATTATACCCAAATTAAAAAAAAAAAACAAAACAAAACAAAAAAAATTATGCAAAATACCAGTTGAGAAAAAATCTCCAAATCTCCTTTTTAACCATCGCACAACGCACTCTGATTGGTTATTGCGTTCAAATTACCTACTTAGTAGAATGCATTGTGTGATGGTCCAAAAGGAGATAATGAGATTGGAGAGTATTTTGGCTACAGTTCTCATTCAGTCACTGAAGTTCAACAAATTAAATTATCATGCCATGACATTAATTTGCATACAATACACTCTGAGAAATTATACAGGGCTTTCACAGGCCTGAGTTTCTTGAAATATCAAAAAAACCCCAGGCCCATGCCCAGCCTGACTGGGACCATGTAGACAATTTTTTTTTTTCTTTCTTTTTAGCTGAAAATCAATCCCCCTAAAAATAAAGGAATTGGTTTTGCATTTTTTGATATTTTGAGTAGTTTTCGAGAAACTCAGGCCTGGATGAGACTTTATGGAAGTCCTGTATATTTCCTAGGCCAGTGAACTAGCAGGAAATATACTAGGCATTAATGAATGTGCAATTCTTAATTAGACAGTAAAGGGTAAGAACTTCCTGAATAAAATCTGATGTAATAATACTGTTCAAATAGGTAGTAGGTATAACTTCAGAGTTTATTTTTATCTATTTCATAGTTATTGCTTTCTATTTCATGAAAGAGGTATATGAATTTCCAACTAGGTACCTAAATAAAAAAAATGTAGTAGAGAAGTAGATAATAAGGAAAATTAAACCTTACCTGGCCAGATCGGTTTTTGTAAATCCTGAACAGTTTTGGAGATGTCAAACATGTTATCAAATTTGACAATGACATTGTAGGATATGGCAGATAATTTATCACTAAGGTGTTTTAACTATACTGCTTGAATTGAAAACTCCTCACAGTCTAATGAAGACCAGTAGAGTCTAGAAAGAGGTATTTAAACTAGTTATGAAGTTTGGAAAAAAGAAGTTGATAAAACAGTTAAAGTAAAATTCACTGTATTAATCATAAATTGAACTTTAAACAAATTTGAAAATATTAAATTGTTCATATATGATTACATTACTAGAAGAACTACTGCTAACTGCTATATATAATAGAAAATCACTGATGAATTAAATTATATTACAGTAGAATACGACTAACTTGAAGTTAATGGGAATTTCAAGATATAGGGATTTCAGGAAGTATAGGGAACAAATAAATTAAATTTGATACTGTTATGGTTGGAAAATAATTGACACAGATCAAAAGTTCTGAGAAAACAAATAATACTTAAAATTGAATTTTTTAAAATTTATTTATTTAACAGACTTTTTCATCATCATAGGTCTGCCTGTGCTAGCAGCTCCTCCACCACTTCATCATCAATTTCTTCATTTTGATTTTTATAATCAATCATTATACTTTCTAATGTTCTTTTCAGCACCACATTCTGGATGTAGCCTTGCACTTTTTTGTTAATACCCAGTACTGCCATGTGTTTTTTGAAATACTTTGTCACCAGACCATCCCATGTTAACACTATTGGTACTAAAGTCACTTTGGCTTTGCCATACATCAGAGATAGTTCTTTTCCCAACAAATCATACTTTCTTCCTTTTGTTATTTCCGTTGTTGCCAATATTCTCTTGCTTGTGATTCCAACTTCAATCAATGTAATTTCATTTGTTCTCAGATCGTGTATTAGGAGATCTGGTTTATTGTTTTCTATGCGTAGCTCTGTTTGGATGGGTACATCAGATTTAATTTTCACTCTTTCATTCGATAGTACATTTTCAACTTTGTAATTTTTAAGTTTCTTACTTTTGCTCAATCCATACTTTTTAGTAAACCAATAGTGAATACATCTTACAACATCATCATGGCGTTTCTTGTATTCAAAGTTCAACATTCGGCCACATTGTGTTGCTAGATGGTCCACTGTTTTATTGCCTTGATTACAATGATGGCATTTTTGTTGATTGTAAAATAAATTTCTGTCTTGCAAACCACACAACATACCTTCTTCTTGAGGAGATGTATTTCCATGTTTCAACCACGTAGATGACTCTCTCTGATCAATTGTATTTTCTTCATTTTCATACAGGAACGAATGTAACTTCTTTTCTTTTATTTTGTCCATTCTTCTTTCGTGTTGTTTTTCTTTGATCACTTTTGTATTCATATCTTCATTCTGCAAGTCATATTTCTCTTCCAAGAATTTCTCGATGAAACCTAAATGTGTCCCTTTTCTTCTTTCTTCTTCCAATAGAATCTTTCTTTCCTCTGTTTTATTCAGATGTAGGAATAAATTGTACAATATCATTTCAGATTTTTCCATCACATTACATATGAATTTTTAAATATTATATTTAACAATTTAATTTTCAATTATTTTTTAACATTTTGAGCAACTGAATATGTCTCACATGGAAAGTGAAATATTCCTCATATTGGTCAAAAATTGCAGTAGAAGGCCTTGCTGTGTAAACTAGACATTTACCAGACTTTTACAGGATACTAACACCACTGATCTAATGAAACTTCAATTTGTTGTTAGAGAATTAGGATAAAGTAATGGACAAAATTGACAACTTAAGTCGTTACTAGGAATCGGTTTTCCCTATCTTGGACAGTATGCAATCTAAGACTTAGTGCCATGTAGGTGTTATAAAAATGTCTATTAATTTTGCCCTTAGTGGGAAAAAATTGATGCTAAGCAATGACTTAAGTTATCAATTTTTTCTATTAATTTCACAATAAGACAGTATGCAAATCAAAACTTAGTGCCCCAGAGGTATTACAAAAATGTCTATTAATTTTGCCTTAACCCGTGAGTGGTGCAAAAAAAAAGTTCAAAGAGTATTGTGGTGTAGAGAAAAAAATCTAAAATATTTATTTTCCCATTTCTAGGGCAATTTATCAAAGAATATTTTCTTATAACTTAAAAAATAGGCTGAATAAGTATTTTAAAAAGCACTTCTTTGGTTGGTTACATGTTGTCATCATCTTCTGCTGCAGGGTGGGTGCATTGGTGGCAACGGAATTAATTCCCCGTAATTTCTTGATCAGCACATCAAAGAAAACAATATTCTAGAAAGCTTGACAAAAATCTGACTTGATTCTACCAGTTTAAGCTGGTTTTAGGTGCCAAACAATTTGAATGTTAAAAAATTTCTATACAGCACATCACTCACGGGTTAAAAGAGTTACCTCTGGATAATACCTAATATCTACACTCCAGACAGACTCAAAACTTCTGAATCTATGTGGTCCTTTCTACCATGAAAGAAAAATGAAAACTTGGTCTGTGTTATTTCAACATTCCTTATCACAGTCAACACAAAACCAAAAATACTAAAAGCTCAAAATTTGAATAGGTTTGGATAATATAACACCTCTCAGACCTAGCTAGTTAACTAACTACTATAAAGGTAAAAGTAATTAAAAAACTATTAAAACAACTATAGGAGGACGGAAGTTTAAAGTTTAAATTATTTTATAGTCTCAGAACTCAGAACTTCAGATAACTGATAACTTATGATAAAGATAAACGATTAGTGATTACATTTTTATTTACACAGTGATTAGTGATTTATGATGTGATTTTGGATAACGATTATATGGATTATCAGGAGTAGAACGAGTTTTATTCGGATCATACCGGAGTTAGATATCGAAAATTTCAAACCGGCTCCAGATAAACGTTTTGTGACCTGTATGAATTCACCTACAACGAT
>CM044959.1:2602752-2627886 GCA_024516035.1 Bactericera cockerelli
AAATAAATATATTTCATACCCAAGACTATGTTTATTAAAAAAAAATAGACCGTATGTGTGCACAACGAATGGTTTGCCTAGGGCAGTGTTGTAAAGTTCGATTACCGCTAAACTCATTATTGCGTAAGAGTTGGTGTTTCTACAGGCAATATCTTAAAACTGAACCGGTCGTTTTTAAAATGATTAAAATAGTTATTGCCCAAGACTATGTCCATTAAAAATAAGAAGACTGTATATGTGCACAACGAACGATTTTGCCTTGGGCAGTGACTTGAATTTTGAACTGCGCAATACAAGTTTTCGTGTGAGTGTTGGTCTTCAACAGTCAATATCTCAAAACTGAACCGGTCAATTACGGTTAAATGAATATTCCGCTTACGCGAGACTATGTTCATTTTAAAAAAATAGACCGTATGTGTGCACAACGAATGGTTTGCCTAGGGCAGTGTTGTAAATATTTAATACCATGTGCTGTACATTCTTTCAAGGAAGAGCTTGTCTTCTACAGGCAATATCTCAAAACTGAACCGGTCAATTACGTTTAAATGAATACTCCCCTTACCCAAGACTATGTTCATTTTAAAAAAATAGACCGTATGTGTGCACAACGAATGGTTTGCCTAGGGCAGTGTTTTAAAGTTCGATTACCGCTATTCTTACTCCTTCGTAAGAGTTGCTGTTTCTAAAGGCAATATCTTAAAACTGAACCGTTCCTTCTTGTTTTTCACGAAGAAATATCAAATATTAAAGTAGTACAGGAATGGTTTGCCTACGGCAGTGTAAAAAAACCTTATTTAGCTCTGAAAAGATAAGCCTAATTTTTATTGTAGGTAGAACTCTAAATTGTAATTAAAAGTCGTACACTTCTTTTTTCAAGGAAGTCCTTGTCTTCTACAGGATATATCTCAAAACTGAACCGATCGATTACGGTTAAATAAATATATTTCATACCCAAGACTATGTTTATTAAAAAAAAAATAGATCGTATGTGTGCACAACGAATGGTTTGCCTAGGGCAGTGTTGTAAAGTTCGATTACCGCTAAACTCATTATTGCGGAAGAGTTGGTGTTTCTACAGGCAATATCTTAAAACTGAACCGATCGATTATGATTAAATAAATATATTTCATACCTAAGACTATGTTCATTGAAAAAAAATAGACCGTATGTGTGCACAACGAATAGTTAATCTTGGGCAGTTCCGTAATTTTTAAAATTTGTTATATAATGCCATTTCTGTGAATTATTTTTATTTCAAAAAGAAATTTTGCAAAATTAACAACTACAACTTTGTTGAAACTGCCATATAATATGGTTCACTATGTGTTAAGTACATTAAAAAAGACCCTATTTGTGTATAATGGATAGTTTTGCCTCGGGCATACTGATAAATTTTTGAAACTAAAAACCCTAGGTAGGAACTGAATTGAAAAACCCTAAAAAAAATTGTAGGTAGAATCGTTGTAGGTGAATTCATACAGGTCGTTTTGTGCTATACTTTTTGAATAGACCCAATTAGTGTGACGTCACGAAAACATGATGGCGACGTGCGTAGAGTAAACAAAAGAATTCCTCTCTTGTTTACATTTTCCTTATGGAGTTTCTGTGAATATTTTTTGCTCTTCTTGAAAGTTCAATGTTCATTTTCCTAATTTTAGATCTTCATTTTTAAAGGTTTTTCTATTCATAGTCAAATAGAAAAAACAAATTTAAGTAGTTTGAGCGTTTAATTCATGAAATTCCGTGCGAAACACGTTAAGAATTCGGACTTTGAAAATGCCTTCCTGTTATGCCTACCAATGCTCCCACGATTCTCGTAAGGAAACCTGCACTTTTTTTCCGTTTCCCTCGGGATCCAGATCTATGAAAAAGTGGAATGAAGCTTGTCGGTAAGTTTATTTCATGCTTTTGTAGTTTCTCAATATTATCTTGAAAACCCACTGTTAGAAGGTAGTTTAAATGTAAGGCCCACTATGAGAAGTCAGTTTAAATGTTAGGGATCATTATAACATAAGACTGTGAGTATAACATTCTTGACTCTGAGTATTACATTCTCATAACCTGATTCACACTCTACTGTCTGTCATGGTCCCTTCCAAATTAATCAACTACAGTCAAAAATCATGTGTTCACGCTACACCTGCCCATGATATTCCATGTTTTGTTTATTTGTCCTTGTCCTCTAGTGTGAACATTTTCAAAAGAACTGTGGGAAATTCAATATGAGTGTTCACACTACACAGTACCATCACATTCTCGGATTCAACACTCACATTGAATTCCCTGCAACATGGGATACAGAGAAGGCACACAAAAATGAGTTAACACGTATGAGACGCGTGCCCACCAGTGGGTCACATTTTTATGTCCTCATTAGATGGCGTGTCCACCGGTGGGTCACATTTTATATGTCTTCATTAGATGGCATGCCCATTGGTGGGTCACGCTTTTTTACAATTTCCCTTGTAACGTGACCCACTGGTGGGTACAGATAATGCTATGATTAATATATTTTTGTACTCGCCCGTCCCAGAGGATAGTTTTTACTGGGTGGAATTTTGAAAATCGATTCAGGTCAAAAGATATGGCCTTTTTACTGTAACCACTTTTTTGTGATTTTCCGCTTATAGGTCTTGAGTATTTTTTACCTATACAGGTACTAAATTTGAATTTTTGATATGAAAAAATTTGATTTCAGGGTTCAATTCTCAAGATTTTTAATTGTGAATAATGCTTTCATGTCTTTATTTACAATTACAAAAAAGCCATTACAAACCTACCCATATAAAGAAAATTATTATTATCCAATTTTAGAGGATTTCTATCATGACTTGCGCGTGGAACACGCCGTCCTGGAGAGCTATTTTAGTCCGTGGGACGGCGTGCCCACCAGTGGGTCACAATTTTTTTTTTGCCAACAATAAAAGTTCTGATGCACCAAATAATAAAATATCGATGTATATCATGTTTTTACACTAAAAAGAAATCAGTGAAGCAAAAATTTTTTTTTTGACATTTTTGGTACACATACCCTAATTTGAAGCCGTCCCAGTGTACAAACTATATAAAAATAGGACCCGTCTCATACGTGTTAAATAATTGTTACTTTAGTTAAATAATCATTTATTTTGCATACATAGAGTGTTTATAGCATGCCATAAGATCACTGTGTCTATTTTTTTTATTTTTTTGCAATACCTATTCCTAAATCATAGTTATTATATTTTCTTCTGCTTTCAGTCGAGAAAAACTTCCATCAGTTTACTCCACATTGTGTAGCTGTCATTTTGTGAATGGAGACAGAAACAATGTCCCTTCCATTTTCCCCCACAATGTTGCCAAGAGATTCAATGTGAATTTTCCTTCGCCAGAAAAAAGGAAAAAGTAGGTTTTATTTTATGATTATTTTAATTATTTCAATTAACCTTGATCTTGATCATACTAAAATCTTATTTTGCCTATAATTCTGCTTCTGGTTGCTGCTCACATTTAAGCAGCTACTCATTTTACCTCATGAGGTAAGACTTAGTGTTGGGACAAGTTGACAATTTTAATCAAGTGGAATTGAGTTTTGGTTCACTTGATTCAACTTGAGTTGTCCACTTGAGTCAATTTTTTTTTATCTATCCAATTAAAGCACCTCTGTTTCAGTCACCCAAGACTGCTCACTCAAGTTGACTTAATTCCTGAAATTCTTTTGAGTGTGATGTGTGTTTTGGGCCAGTTTAATATTTAGACTGGCCGTTGTACATAAATTGTGAATAAAGTTCAGTTTCAATTCAGATAGCCTACTAGTGCGTGACTACTTTTTAGCATTAATTTTATGAATAGTAACTTATGTATAATTCATGTATAGTATAAATTACCTAGGATAGAGAATTTTATTCTAAACAAAACTAATTCTATTGATTGCAATTAGGTTTATACAGTGTGTTCATAAAGTCTTGAGGCCTTGTAACTTTTTTAATGCCTTAAAATAGGTTTCTCAATTTTTGCCTACAATCTTACAATAAACTAATGCATCAATATTTTCTTACAGAAGATCAAGATCAAGCCCCCCTCCAGAAAGTACCCTCTCACTGGTAGATGAGACTGCAAGACCGAGAGAACCCTCTCCACAGCCTGGTCCATCAGGTTATAGGGAGTCTGTGAGCTCTCAAGAAGCAGTTCCTTTATCAAGAGCTGTTTTGGAAGCTGAACTGTACTTTTTGAGACAGGAGGTGGCTGACCTAAGAGCCAAGAAAAAGGCTGGAGAGAAGCAACTCTTGAACTTTCAAATCATTAGTGAAGCAGATGAGAAAGTTGCACAGTATAACCGGCCTCCCTACCAAGCAACATTTTAATGTACTCCTTGAATTAATTAAGAAGTACAAAATAAATTACTATCGTGGTTGGAAAGTTGAGAAATTGGCTCTTGAGGACCAGCTCCTTTGTACTCTCATGAAGCTTAGACTTAACTTACCATTGTTTGTTCTCAGTACCATGTTGTGGTATTACAGATGCCACAACACACAATGTCGTTCTGACCTTCATTTATGTAATACACAAATTGCTTTTTGAGGGAATGATGAAAGACATCCCGAGTAAAGAGCAAAACAGGTTTGTAAGTCCATCATGTTTTGCCACATTTCCTAACACACGAATAGTGCTAGATTGCACAGAAATCAATATAGCTATTCCTGCTAAATTAAGTTCTCAAAAAGAATCGTATTCGTCTTACAAACATCGACACACATTTAAAGTACTTATAGGCATTTCAACAAATGCTGTTATAACTTTTGTCAGCAACCTGTATCCAGGTTCAACCTCTGACAAAGTTATAACAGCCCAGTCTGGTGTGCTTTCTAGTATGGAGGCTGGTGATCTCATACTTTGCGACAAAGGTTTTTTAATCTCGGATTTATGTGCACCTCTTGGGGTGACAGTTAATATACCCCCATTTCTAACTAGACCACAGTTTTACGAAATCCGAAGTGGAAACCACAAAGAGAATTGCACGAGCTCGGATCCATGTTGAACGTGCTATAGGTCGCCTGAAAAATTTCAGAATATTGAATTTTATACCTGCAAATCTCCGTGAACATTCCTCAAAGATAGTTCAAGTTTGTGCATGTATTGTAAATTTACAATATTCACTCTTGAAAGAAAATGAGAGTTTCATGGAGTAGTTTCTTGTTTGTACCTATTCATTTATTTTTCTCATATGTTTTACTTGTATCTGTGTTGTACTGTTTTTTTCATACCTATTTGTGTATTAATTACTTTTTGCTACTTGTAATATTACTTTTTAACATTATTTTATTTTAATCTTTGTAATTATTGACATTTTTATTGTTGACATTGTAAATAGGGCTATTCCCGTAAATATACTCCCGTACACCATGTATTTATTATTATTATTATTATTTATGACACTCATTAATTGTAAATATATGTATATTCTATGTTATAAATATTATTGTTTGTTTTTCTTTCTTTCATTATTTTTTCTGCTCTGTACTTGGATGTTGGGGCTTACTCTGGCCTTGTGAGGACCATTGGTGTAGTTGTAGACTGGGTAACAATGACTCACAGAATTATGAGATTAATATTGGAATATGATGGGTGGTTGGTCAATCCATGTTCATTCCAAGTTTGTGTTCCATTCATTCTACATATTCAGGTAAAAGAGAAAATAAATTTAAATGCAGAGAAAATTGCAAACTTGAACAATCTAAGTCATTCTTCTTGTAGAGGTAGTGAGCACCGACAATCCACATAGAAGTCACCGTGGCAGAGTGAGTTAGCGCGCTAGGCATTGCACGCACGGTGACCTGGGTTCGATCCCCAGCGGGGCAGGATTTTTTCTGCTCTGTTCTTGGATGTTTGGGGTCCACTCATACCTCGTGAGGAAATTTTTAGTTTCCCATAAACATGTGCCAATATTCCACTTCAAAAGGTTTTAGGCCTCTGAGGGGTAGAGACCAGCACTTTAATTCAACATATCGAGGAACTGCATAATTAACAACAACAACATAATCAATCAAAATTGCTGTATCAAACCTACACTTAACAACCACTGACCTCCAGGTTACAAGTCCCCCACCTTATCAATTGAGCTACTGAGATTGGTAATATCTACAAATATAAATATAACAATATAAATATAAAAACAATATAAATATAAATAACAAGGAATATAAATAAAATATATTATTATTATACAACAATTTATTAGATATAAATGGACATTCTGTACATACAAATAATTATTTTAACAATGAAAAGAATGGAAACAATATATACAATAAAAAATGAAAATGAATAGAAAATATATAAAAACATAATGTCCTAACTAAAGGCAATAACCCCAAAGATAACATATATCTTCAGTCCATCAGTTTCTTTAAAAAATGATCCACATAAAACTTTCTTAATTTTTCCAAGTTTGCCCCCCACTCGGGATCCTTCGGTATTTGAATTATAATTGTAAAAGTTGGACTATATACAACAAAGAAACAGAGAGACTTATTCAAAATATGTAGTTGACCTTGAATTTGATGCCAGTATGGATGATTTTCTTTTATATCGTAATCACCATCATCTAGCTGTTCAAAGCAATAAGTTTTGTCATTTAGAACTTCTGCTTGGGTGCTGTTCCTATGCTTGTAAGGACACTTAATTTCTATAATAGCATCCTGACCAACAAGCCCATCAGGTGAAGCACCCAGCAAGCCTGATTCATCTAACCAGATGCCAGTTTGGAGCACTTTCAAACTTTTACACTGCTCAAAAGACTGTATGGCAGCAGTCTCATGGTTGATGCCATATTGGATACTCTTTACATTATCCAGCGACATACTCCCAAGTAATTTTGAGAACAGAGATTTTGGAACCTGAGAAGAGATGATAAAACATTGTGTTAACAAAACTTCAACAGCAACTGGTAAAAGATTAGTCTATTTTGCTTTGCAGTGAATTAAATTTAATGATATAAACCCCGGATATTTTGTTGAATTTAAACAATTTCTCTTGAACCGGAACATCTGTTCTATTCACATTTTTCTTTTTGGTTGGTTAATATCAAAAGGAAACACATTCTGTTTGAAACATAATTAACCATTTCTGAGCATATCATTTCATTTTACTTAGAATGTTCTACTCCATTTCATGTGAAACACAAGAAAAAATCATGTTTGGAATGCTAGTTTTTTAATATAGTAGAACACCAATTTTTCTTTACATAAATGCTAATGAAAAGGGTATGAAAAGTTATCTGGTGCACAAAAATGTGACAAGTTCTTTGGTTCACTACAGATAAATCATACTTTAAACTAACAGTAACTTGAACTAACAATGTCATGTAAATGAAGGCAAGAAATTCCTTAGGTTTGTTATTTACCTGTTATTTTGATATTGCTGCAATGATAGAACCAAAATTGCTAGCAGTCAATCTCCCAAATCTCATGTCAAACCACAAGTGGTTATCCCTCTGTCCTTTGGTTTTCTCAGCAATGGACAATATGTCATCATGAGATAATATTAGTGCATTCAGAATGTCCTCTTCAGACTCATATTGTTGTAAAATATCTCTTACAGTGGGCCAAGGGAAATGCTCAGCACTAGTTGCAGGTTTCTCTTGTAACAACCAGTAGAAACCAGTGAATCTGGAAATATGTATATGTATTTTATAATTTTTCTGGGCTAATAGATGCAGGTTTTGGGGGGGTCTATTCCCATAAAAATTTTGATATCTGTTACCGTTTGGGCTGTGCTATTGTAAACAGACAACCTCTAGGAGGACATAGCCACACGGCAGGCAACCACAAACAGATGTGAGCTTTATAAATAGAGCTAGAGGATGTTTTTTTCTAGCACTAATGTACCTATATATGTAAATCAAATATATAAGAGATTGCTTTAAGCAAGTAATCTTTATTATTAGTGTGCTAACACTAAACCAACAGAAGTAAAACATACCTATTGAGATTTTTCAACTCCTCCCTGAACCATATCTTGTCTTCTTCACGAAGAGTTCATCAGTTGGATTATAATCTTTATGACTTGGGGGATAAATTGCATCTACTGAGCTGGTTGTAGCTACACTACTAGATGGAGCAACCCAGGAACATGCAGAATCTGTGGGACTAATGTTCCTCAGACCATGTAAGAGCAAAGCAACTCTATGACTGCAAACAGGATGGCATCCTCTTGCACATGTACATGATCCATGATCAATACCATCATTTTTCAAATGTATCTGTGAACAAAATAAAGTGGCTTATAACCAAACTGAAACTGCAAAATTATATGGTCAATATTGACTAGTTTCTTTAAAAATATATAATTATTTGCTCACCAAACTGAGGTGGCAAAACACTCAATTTTCCACGCGAGCTCTAATTTGACAAAGCCTTTGTTCCCAAACCCTGGTTTCGTGTTTTTTTGTTATAGGTATTTTTCAAGATTCATAGAATCAGAACAACAGGACCTTTCATTTGATGAGTTTCAAATACAAATAATGACTCCCTTTAGAGGCCCTTTTTCATTTGAAAAAGTTTGAATGTGATAAGTATGTATCTATATTTTAATTAACAGTTCAAGTGGTTTAATGCTGAACCTCAACAAGTCTTACCTCTACTTGGTTATGCTCATTCTTCATTGAAGCCTTCACCACACCTCGTATCACTCCAAGTTGACCATCAAATTGGAATGATGCCACATGACCACTCTCAACCTTATTTTCTCCTTTTTTGATGAGAGATAGCTCATCTTTTACAAAATCAACAACCATTGAGTATTTGAGCTTGTATGAAGTCATATCTGGAAGAAATGTTTTAAAAAAAAGTTTCAGGAACAGAAATTAAGCTACAACAGGATCATTGAATATTATGCTTGAAAATAAAACTTGCTATACATATTGCAGGATGCTTTGAAAAGTCAATCTTTGCTACTTTTGCATAGAAATTTCCAATATATTTTCCCTAAAGAGCAAAATAATTGAATCAGCTACTAATGACATAACTTGAAATGAATATTTAACAGTAATTATACGGGCTAATTTGATGAAATAAGGGTTGAAATCGTGTAGAATTATATGGAGAATATGAAAGTAAAAACCACTTACCTAAGAAAATTTTAGGATGTGAAGAAAATCGATTTCTTTTACACTTTTCAAACGTTGATATTTTAAATGGAAAAACCAATGTAAAAATATTGTTTACATTTATGAAAATGTTTGTTTACTCTACGCTCACTCTCCTCTCGTTCTGTGACGTCACGACTAATGGAGTCTATACAACTATGATTTTTCATTTTGGTTTTTGTCTTCGTTATTGTTCCAGTACAAAATTTCACTAATTACTTCATACCAAACCATATATTTTCTTCGCTATACTTATTCAGGGTGTCCATAGTCCATAGAGTCCCAGTCCACCCTCCGGATCTCGAAAACCACTGAAACTTTTGAGCTTGGAAAACATAAAACTTGAAATCTGGATTTTGGATAAAGTTTGAGCTTGGCAACACTGTATTTTACTCAAAAAAGAAGAAGAAATTAATTCACTAATAAATAAATAAATGAAATTTACTTTGATGAATTTTATATTATTTCTATTTTAATAAATCAGATTAATCAACTATTTGTTAAGCCCTTCGAGTGGAGTGTCATTTATTTCAGTTTTCCTTTACCTGACGACTTCTCAAGAAGTATACACTGTGAAAGTTATTTCTGTTTCAGTCAACAGAACCTCCTGTTGTCACCCACGTCTCTTACCCTCTGACATAATGCATAGGTCCAGCTATGACAGGTCTGACCGATACGGTAATGGCAGCGACCACGATGAAGCTCCACACTCCAGACTTTTCATTCTGTGTGGCAAAGATGTGACGGAGGAGGATCTTCGCAAAGGCTTCTCTCCGTTTGGAAAAATTGTGAAAGTCAAATGTGTTGAAGACCGCAACTCAGGAGATAGGAAAGGTATAGTTTGTTTGGTGGTGTGGGTGTGCCACAACCAATGATTAACTTTTTGCTTGATACCACATAATAATACAAAAATCTGAGAAAAGGAACTCTACAGTCTTATTTTTGCAGGATAAACAGAGAAGTGTATTGCATTAATGACAGCAAGCCTGTATAAAGGTATGGGTTTTACTACCCATTCTTGGGAAATAGCTATCCACTTTTACTTGATGTAGGATTGGCTAGAAATAACCAGCACTGTGCTATGATGCCCAAGACTTGAAATAATTTTACCAAGCTAATGAAAATGGGTCTACTTTGGACAGCAAGCTCTCAGTACTGCAAATTTTGGCCAAGATGAGACTGATTCAGGTGCGCTAAGTGTCATATTCCATTAGGCCAAGATCCATTAGGTCTAAATCATATTCAAATATGGTAAATGTAAGCATAACATCATTGAGCTAGCCTGTATCATAAAGTCTTCACCTTGCTGGGTTTTATTTAATCTTAATTTTTGTGATCTTATGAAGACCTGTGTTGCATTCATATACAAAGCAATATTGGTGCAAAAGGAAGGTACAGTTTGTTTAATAATTATTTAGTTAGTATATAAAGTTTAATACCTACTGTAATTTTTGACCAAGAAGAGGTATATTTCACCTTCTATTGTAGTTCTTCATCTACAAAAATAAAATCTAAAGAAATAGAAAAGATACTAGAACACTTTCTAATATTCCTATTTCTAACACTTTCTAATATTCTCAAAAAAATATCTGAATACAAAATCAACAAATAAAACTATTAGAAAATATTTGTAGTGGTCAGAGTCATTGTCCATTTATAATTGCCAATATATAATTGACCAGTTAAAATTAATAATTCTGGACACCTGTCTAAGAAAAAATCCTTGCATTCCTCTCTCTACTCAACAAAAGAGACATGTACCTGTATAAATCTCCAACCATTTGTTCAATAGAGCACTACAACAACACTGACCAGAATGAAAGACCCCCGCTTTAGATCCCAACAATTGATACTGACCAGGTGTGAGAAAATGTTTTGATGGTGCTGTCACCTGTACAGTACTAATATGTGATTCAGAGAGTCACTCTTTCAGTATCTATAGAGTTTGAGTTTGTTTACTATTCTAATCATAATATTTATGCATTAATTATTCTAGAAAAATGTGATGATTTTCATTGTGTGCAAGTTAATGTCTGATACTAACCACTGACTATTAGACCTAGCCTAACATCAGTCACTGTCCATTTATGTTGAGCCATAAGGCAAACCTAAGAACTATAACCAGAAACCTATCCTTTTTTATAGGGGTTGCTTACATCACTTACTCCAAAACATCTGAGGCTGCCAAAGCTGTAGAAGAGATGAATGGCGAGTCACTGCCCAACCATAGTAAACCTCTCAAAGTCCTCATTGCTGCAAAGTAAGTACCATTCATACCACACATAAAATGGTTAATTTACCTAAAAGATTCATTCCTAAGTGCTGATTGTAATAGTTGTATTTTTTATATATAAATAGTTGTAAATGCTGGACAAAGCAAATATTTAGTGAATTGAGTTTGAGTTGTAGTTGTAATATCAAGAGTGTCAAGTGGTTAACCTAGTCTAGTAATCCAGGTAATCCAAAATTCATGCACTGGGTGAGATTCAAATCTCACCCAGTGCATGAATTTTTCCCTGTTAATTTTATATTGTGACCACCTAATAATATGATTCTGAGGGTTAGGTGGTTGAAATGCTTTCAGTACTAACATTGCCTGGTGGTTACCATCCTAACTTTTCTTGGAAGATCCTTTCTTTTAACCAGAAAGTAGAAGAAAAAAGATGAAGTTTAATATCTCTGTCCCTGTAGCTCAGTGGTCAAGGCATCTGACTAGTAACCCAGAGGTTGTGGTTTTGAAACCCAACTGGGAGATGACAAATTATCCTGTCAGTTGGGCTTTCGACCTAATAATACATCTTATTTACACAAATATGATAACATTTTTTTCTTAAATTTAATTTATTCTGTCTGTCTGTCCTGGTAGCTCAGTGGTAAAGGTGGCACTCTGGTAATTCAAAGGTTGCGATTTTGAATCCCAACTGGGGCACGACAAATTATCCTGTCATTTGGGATTTTGACCACATAATAATATAAACAATTAGATCAAGCTTTATTTACAAATTTTTATGTACAATTAACATAATAATAAGTTATAAAATAAATATAAACAAAGCCTGATCAAGGGTGGTGATAATGCCTTCAGCAATCTCTTCCAATAATACATCTTATTAACACAAATATGATAAAAAAAAATCAATTTTAATTTGTACTGCTATTGAAACCATGGAGCCAATTTGCAAAGATGGAAAGAAGTTTTTAAAAGAGCTGGGAGAGTGGATAGCATGTGTGACAGGAGAGAAGAGAGCAAAATCATACTTAATGCAACAAACAACTGTTCAGGTTGGAAATGCGGCGTGTGTGTTGGGAACACTGAAGAGGACAGCAGATATGCAGGAGGTGTTTTATCTATGAGTTAAACGAATTTGTATTTTTAAAATATATAAATCATTATATTTGTACTGTCCTCTTTTCTCAGTCGGGAGCAAGGTGCCTCCAAGAAGGATGACCCGGAAACGTACGTCCGCCTGTTTGTCGTGGTCCCCAAGACCTCCGACGAGCGTACGATCCGCGAGTACTTCAAACAGTTCGGCGAGATCGATCTGGTGCATGTGGTGAAGAGCAAGGAGTCGAACGAGAACAAGGGCGTGGCCTACGTGAAGTATTTCAAGATGTCGCACGCTGCGCGCGCATTCGAGGAGTGTGATCGCAGCTACAAGGCCGTGTTCGCCCGCCCCCGCGACGGGAGTAAGAAGCACGCGGACAATCCGTACTTGGACAGGTAAGCAAAATGTATCTTTTTTTTATCATAGATATACAGGGTGTCCCACCAAACTTGGACACCTCAAATTACTCGGCCCCTGAAAGAGTTTTTGAAAAATAAAAATTCTAGGGTACATGGTCTAACTATGCGGTTCCAGTCATGAAATTTTTTTTATACAGGGTGGTTCAAAAGTCAGAAATTGAGGTGTCAACTTTCGATTTTTAAATGGATCGACCTGAATTTTATTTGATAATTTTACTTCTAAATGGTTCCTGAGTACTTTTTTAAACAAAAATTTTACATACAGGGTGGTTTTTTTTCGACCAATTTTTTTTCTAAATCTCGAATAACTCAAGTTTGTTTAATTTTTTCGATAACAATAATAGAAAGTGTTTGTGTAATGAAAACACGCACTTTCAATTGGCATCAATTTTTTTTTATACAGGGTGGTTCACAAGTGAAATAATGACTTGATTTTTTTTTAAACTGAGTTTTTTTAATTTTTTATTTGGGATTAATAATTCTAACCTAATTTTACACATTTTTTGTTAGTCATATCGAAAAACAAAACTAAAGTGTTGTACAGGGTGAGACATAATTTTTTTGTGACATCCTGTATATGGGCAGTCAAAAAGACGTAAAATTAAATATAAAAACTAAATGTGCAAGAAAAACTTTGATTTTTAATTATATAAAAAAGTTATGGTGTTTTAACTAATATTGTCGCATGGACCACCCTGTAGATATTTTCTTAAAACATCATATGGGTAGTCGAAATTGTCTAAAATTCAACGAAGACTTCGAATCGTGGGGAAAAACAAGTAAAAAACACGAATTTTGAAGCCATTTTCAATTTGGTGTACACACTGAATGATTTTAAAACTAGAATTAAAAAGTAGGTAGGTGTAGACACAAAATTGAAAATGGCTTTTTGAATTCATTTTTTTTCTTTCACATTTGGACTCCTCGTTGAATTTTAGACAATTTCGACTACCCATATGATGTTTTAAGAAAATATCTACAGGGTGGTCCATGCGACAATATTAGTTAAAACACCATAACTTTTTTATATTATTAAAAATCAAAGTTTATCTTGCACATTTAGTTTTTATATTTAATTTTACGTCTCTTTGACTGCCCATATACAGGGTGTCACAAAAAAATTATGTCTCACCCTGTACAACACTTTAGTTTTGTTTTTCGATATGACTAACAAAAAATATGTAAAATTAGGTTAGAATTATTAATCCTAAATAAAAAATTAAAAAAACTCAGTTTTAAAAAAAATCAAGTCATTATTTCACTTGTGAACCACCCTGTATAAAAAAAATTGATGCTAATTGAAAGTGTGTGTTTTCATTACACAAACACTTTTTATTCTTGTTATCGAAAAAATTAAACAAACTTGAGTTATTCGAGATTTAGAAAAAAAATTGGTCGAAAAAAAACCACCCTGTATGTAAAATTTTTGTTTAAAAAAGTACTCAGGAACCATTTAGAAGTAAAATTATCAAATAAAATTCAGGTCGATCCATTTAAAAATCGAAAGTCGACACCTCAATTTCTGACTTTTGAACCACCCTGTATGAAAAAAATTTCATGACTGAAACCGCATAATTAGACCATGTACCCTAGGATTTTTTATTTTTCAAAAACTCTTTCAGGGGCCGAGTAATTTGAGGTGTCCAAGTTTGGTGGGACACCCTGTATATCGTCGTCCCAAACACCAAGTGGCGTATCTTCAAAATACAAACTTTAGTAGCGTAAATCGAGATACGTCAGCTCGTTCTTTGAAAGAAATATTCGAAACGATATAGGCCGAAATTAAATGTACTCATAAAATTGGAACGCTTTGAGATAGAGATACGCCACTTCGTGAGGTGATAAAAAACCATGATTAGAACTAGATACGCCAAAAATCTCAAATGTCCATTTTTTGAGATACGCCACCTCGTGTTTGGGACGACGATATATACATATATATTATTTTTCCCCTTTGTAAATTTTCATGTAATTGCATCATAAATGATGCGTTTGAAAATAATTAAAAAAAAAAAGAATAACTTTCCAGTTTCTTTTCAACCCTGTTTACATGCAGTATGACTGTCTAGCTAGGGTAGTGGGGTACGGTAAACAAGGAGAAGACCAGTGTATTTGAAAATAATAATTAAAAACTCTCTTACTATTAATCAACATTTACAACATAAGTTTCAACATTTAGTCAGTCTGGCTGGGGGACATTGAACAGGGAGAAGACCAGTGTCTCCCTAGAGGACTATAAACAAATAACGGACTAGCCAACCCTTACAAGCCAGGCTAGCTTGCAGTTTCCTAAGGGTTTAATGCCTTTTAAAGAAAAAAACCAAGTTTGAAAAATAAAAAAAATAAAAATATTTTCTTATTATTAATCAACATTTACAACATAAGTTTCAACATTTAGTCAGTCTAGCTGAAAGCCATTAAACAAGGAGAAGACCAGTATCTCGCTAGAGGACTATAAACAGATAACGGACTAGCCAACCCTTACAAGCCAGGCTAGCTTTACAGTTTCCTAAGGTTTAATGGCTTTTAAAGAAAAAAACCAAGTTTGAAAATAAAAATATTTTCTTATTATTAATCAACATTTACAAAATAAGTTTCAACATTTAGTCAGTCTAGCTGAAAGCCATTAAACAAGATTACTTTCACAATACTTCCGATTTTAATATTAGAAATTTCCTTGGAAGTAAAATACAGTGCTAAATTCTTCCTCGGTCCTGCAGATCGTACGGAGGTCAAGGGTTCGACCCCTCTTCGGTCCACGTGGGTCCCGGTGACGTCATCAACAACTACCCCAATCCCGAGGGTTTCACCAAGCTGGCTGTCACCTGCTGCGCCAGCCTCAACTCCGAGCAGCTCTATGGACTGTTCGGTATTGTGCCCGGGCTGGATGTGATTGTACCCATTCCCGACTCCAGAGTGGTAAGATTAAGGGGTATTTTTCTTTTCATCATCATCATCATAGGGTGGCGTCATCGTGAACGATGGTAGCCAGACAGTGGAGGAATGACTCAGCACTTCTACCACTGTCTTTACAAGGAGGCTAATAATTGACAAGGGCCCCCAGAACCAAGCCAATGCTGGTCTTTTCGATATTTCCAAATATTTCCATTTTATTCCAAGGTCAACTTCATCACATTCGTGAAAGGAAAACCGGTTTTGCTACTTTTAAAGATAAACAATGGACTTAACCTATAAAAGAACTGGAAGCAAGAATTTTCTACTTCCATTTTGGTTAACCAGACTGGAAGAAGGAAGAGGAAAAATTTCCTCTTCCAAAAGAAAAATGACTTGCTTCCAGTTTAGTTCATTTTATTCCACTTGCATCCACTTTGATTAGATAGAAAAATACGGCTTTTTTTTTTTTTTTTTTTTTTTTTAAAGATGAGTGTTTCACAGCCTTTTTTATTTCGTAGCCATGAAACAGGAGCTACTGTAGACGCTTGTGGTCTGTGTTGTAGCCTGCCCATCCCGTAGTATGCCTCCCCTCTGATGGGCGAGAAGTGACACAATACTTCCCATTTAGGTGCTGGGTCAACACGAGCGCACCGGAAGGTATCCCTTACAAACAACTGTAACCAAATTTTGAATACAAATTTTTGTCGGCGCGGGGTTCGAACCCGGGACCTTCCGCATGGCAAGCGAGTGCTTAACCACTGAGCTATTCGTGCGCTCTAGTGTACCTTATTAACCGAACACAGTGAGGTTCTGTTTTAACTTGCATACTGGACGATTTGGCTTTTGTTTGTCTGTCTGTCTGTCTGTTCCGCCATAACTCTCGACCGGGTCCTTGGTCTTCTCAACTATTCGCCTCTATTCTGTCAGAGTTTTATCTTTCAACTCTCATGAAAATTTTAATATCTGTAACCGTTTGTGCTGTGGTAAACAAACAACCCCTAAGAGGACATAGTCACGCCAGACACACACAGATTTGAGTTTTATAGATAGAGATTCTGTCCCGGTAGCTCAGTGGTAAAGGCGGCACTCTGTGAATCCAGAGATTCCAGAGGTCGCGAGTTTGAAACCCAGCCGGGACATGACAAGTTATCCTCCCGTTTGGGATTTTTACCACATTATAATACGTCTTGGGCTTACTGCTCGAATAATGGGACTTCATAGTCCGATTCGGGCAGTATAAATAAGGCGATATTATTATAAAATGTAGCTCAAATATCACTGAATATGCAACAGTACATAGATGTGAAAAGTTGTGAAACCTGGCCGGTGGTGTTGGAGGTGTGGATATATTATGCAATAATTCTAATAAAATACTACAATTTAATTAGAATGAGGCAATTTACCTTTTACCATTTAGTTTATTTAGCTTTTAGCTTGTAAGTTAGCATATAATTAGTTTTGTATTAGTTGTAAGTTTAATAATGTAATCCCGCGTTTTATAAAATGGACACGCAAGTTCGTAAATTAAAAAAAAAAAATATTTTTTTTTGTACAGGGTTACCGCGGGGGCCAGAAGATCTCCGTGCAGTACAGCAGCCCCCAGGGCGCCGCGTACGCCCGGGACAAGTTCCACGGGTTCGGGTTCCCGCCCTCCACGCCCATGGTGGTGGTGCCCGACTTCTCGTTCGGCAACTTGGGCGGGGCGGGCCGGGGGGCGCCCCCAAGAACCCCCTCCTCTCTGCCGACAGCAAGAACACCCTGCAGACACTGACCAAGGCTCTCGCCCAGGCCACGTCTCTGCTCCGCTCAGCCGGGCTCTCCACAGGTGAGTGGTCTAGAAATTCAGAGATCGCGGGTTCGAAACGTCGGTCGGTTTGTTTTAGTTCTGCCCCGGCGGTAGCTCAGTTAAGTTGACTCTGAAAATAAAGAAAGTTAAGTTGACTCTGAAAATAAACGCCAGCTTCCGTGGCGTAATGGTTGTGACTACTGCCCGCTGTCCAGAGATCCTAGAGTTCGATTCCCCGTTGGAGCAGACTTTTCCAAAAAAATTCTGTTCCCTCTAAGCACGTTAGGCTGGCATTTCCGGCTCTGCCCAGGCTGGGTGACGTTAATGTGGGTAGCTGGTACGATTCCCAGCGAATGGAGGGTAAAACCCCCGTCCTGTCTACCTCAAGGCAGGACGTTAAAACCAAATAGAATCAATGGACATGAAAGGAGCCTAGATATTGGATCTGGGCGTCCATATAATCCTCTCACCACCGTGATTTAGGTATCAATACCTATCTCACGGACACGGAATTATTATTACTAGAAATCCAGAGGTCACGGTTTCGAACCCAGCGGTTTGTTTTAGTTCTACCCTGGTAGCTCAGTTAAGTTGACTCTGAAACACTCATTATTTTTATATCATATGTGCCCGATAATCTAAACGGCCCATAGACGATCCGTATTACTGTGCAATGTGGAATAATACCTTGTGTTTGATAATACTATAAGTTTATATGTAATGATAGTAATCTGTATCTATTTCCTCTTATCAGACGGGCTGGATCTAGGCAGCAATGAGAACATGTCCGGGGATGATTCATTCTGTAGTGTGAAGCTGCCCTCAGTGAAACCCCTGGCTCCTTCCAACGCAGACATCGCCAAGCGGTGAGTCTGGGGGTGCGAGTTTAACCCATTAACGCCTGAACTGTTGGAAAACTTTGATCCATTTTGAAAAATAAATATCAAAATTTCTGATAGAACAACTGATAGAACTGTCTAGTACAATTCAGAAGGTAGCAAATATTGTCAATTCAGAATTTAGCTATAATTTTATAAAGTAGTAACATGTACTGTATTGAACTAGCAGGTCAGAAACATACACTACCTCCATCGTTGCCATATAGCAACACTAGGCGTTAATGGGTTAAGTAAAATAAATAAATAGCGTAAGATGAGCTCAGTGGTAAGCTACTCGCTGTCATGCTAAAGGTCCTGAGTTCGAACCCACAAGCTGTGAGTTCTGGGGGTGATCATTAAATTTAAGTAAAATAAATAAATAGACGATGATGAGCTCAGTGGTAAGCTACTTGCTTGCCATGCCGAAGGTTCTGAGTTCGAACCCCAGAGCTGACAAAATAATTGTATTGAAAATTTGGTTACAGTTGTTTGTAAGGGATACCTTCCGGTGCTCTCGTGTTGACCCAGCTTTTAAATCGGAAATATTGTGTCACTTCTCGCCCATCAGAGGGGAGGCATACTTCGGGATGGGCAGGCTACAACACAGACCACAAGCGTCTACAGTAGCTCCTGTTTCATAGCTATGAATTAAAAAGGTTATGAAACACTCATGTTAAAAAAAAAGTTATCATATTTGTTATCGATAGCTCAGTAGTCGAGGGCGTTGGTCTGATAATCCAGAGGTCGCGGGTTCGAAACTCAGCCCAGACATGACAAGTTATCTACCCATTCGGGATTTTGTACACACGTCCTGGGCTTACGTCTTTATTTTCAATGTTATAACATTGTAATTTACTTTTTGTTTTATTCCCTTAGTATTAGATTAATTTTAAGTATTGACTTTGTAAGATGCCCTCGGGCTTTATTTACAATAAAATTATTCTATTCTATTCTATTCTATACGTTGCAGTAGTAGTCTTTATTGAAATTAATTTACACAAGTCACAAATACCAATAATTGTTATACTAATTACAATAATACCCCCCCCCCCTCTAGTCTGTTCCTGTATGTCGTAGTAAACTCTTTATTGAAATTAATTTACATAAGTCACAAATACCAATACCAATAATTGTTATACTAATTATAATAATACCTCCCCCCCCCCTCTAGTCTGTTCCTGGTATGTCGTAGTAAACTCTTTATTGAAATTAATTTACATAAGTCACAAATACCAATACCAATAATTGTTATTCTAATTATAATAATACCCCCCCCCCCCCCTCTAGTCTGTTCCTGGTATGTCGTAGTAAACTCTTTATTGAAATTAATTTACATAAGTCACAAATACCAATACCAATAATTGTTATTCTAATTATAATAATACCCCCCCCCCCCCCCCCCCTCTAGTCTGTTCCTGGTATGTCGTAGTAAACTCTTTATTGAAATTAATTTACATAAGTCACAAATACCAATACCAATAATTGTTATACTAATTATAATAATACCCCCCCCCCCCCCTCTAGTCTGTTCCTGGTATGTCGTAGTAAACTCTTTATTGAAATTAATTTACATAAGTCACAAATACCAATACCAATAATTGTTATACTAATTATAATAATACCCCCCCCCCCCCTCTAGTCTGTTCCTGGTATGTCGTAGTAAACTCTTTATTGAAATTAATTTACATAAGTCACAAATACCAATACCAATAATTGTTATACTAATTATAATAATACCCCCCCCCCCCCCCCCCTCTAGTCTGTTCCTGGTATGTCGTAGTAAACTCTTTATTGAAATTAATTTACATAAGTCACAAATACCAATACCAATAATTGTTATAACTAATTATAACAATACCCCCCCCCCTCTAGTCTGTTCCTGGTATGTCGTAGTAAACTCTTTATTGAAATTAATTTACATAAGTCACAAATACCAATACCAATAATTGTTATTCTAATTATAATAATACCCCCCCCCCCCCCCCCCCTCTAGTCTGTTCCTGGTATGTCGTAGTAAACTCTTTATTGAAATTAATTTACATAAGTCACAAATACCAATACCAATAATTTTATTCTAATTATAATAATACCCCCCCCCCCCCCTCTAGTCTGTTCCTGGTATGTCGTAGTAAACTCTTTATTGAAATTAATTTACATAAGTCACAAATACCAATACCAATAATTGTTATACTAATTATAACAATACCCCCCCCCCTCTAGTCTGTTCCTGGTATGTCGTAGTAAACTCTTTATTGAAATTAATTTACATAAGTCACAAATACCAATACCAATAATTGTTATTCTAATTATAATAATACCCCCCCCCCCCCCTCTAGTCTGTTCCTGGTATGTCGTAGTAAACTCTTTATTGAAATTAATTTACATAAGTCACAAATACCAATACCAATAATTGTTATACTAATTATAACAATACCCCCCCCCCTCTAGTCTGTTCCTGGTATGTCGTAGTAAACTCTTTATTGAAATTAATTTACATAAGTCACAAATACCAATACCAATAATTGTTATTCTAATTATAACAATACCCCCCCCCCCCCTCTAGTCTGTTCCTGGTATGTCGTAGTAAACTCTTTATTGAAATTAATTTACATAAGTCACAAATACCAATACCAATAATTGTTATTCTAATTATAATAATACCCCCCCCCCCCCCCCTCTAGTCTGTTCCTGGTATGTCGTAGTAAACTCTTTATTGAAATTAATTTACATAAGTCACAAATACCAATACCAATAATTGTTATTCTAATTATAATAATACCCCCCCCCCCCCTCTAGTCTGTTCCTGGTATGTCGTAGTAAACTCTTTATTGAAATTAATTTACATAAGTCACAAATACCAATACCAATAATTGTTATTCTAATTATAATAATACCCCCCCCCCCCCCCCCTCTAGTCTGTTCCTGGTATGTCGTAGTAAACTCTTTATTGAAATTAATTTACATAAGTCACAAATACCAATACCAATAATTGTTATACTAATTATAATAATACCCCCCCCCCCCCCCTCTAGTCTGTTCCTGGTATGTCGTAGTAAACTCTTTATTGAAATTAATTTACATAAGTCACAAATACCAATACCAATAATTGTTATACTAATTATAATAATACCCCCCCCCCCCCTCTAGTCTGTTCCTGGTATGTCGTAGTAAACTCTTTATTGAAATTAATTTACATAAGTCACAAATACCAATACCAATAATTGTTATACTAATTATAATAATACCCCCCCCCCCCCTCTAGTCTGTTCCTGGTATGTCGTAGTAAACTCTTTATTGAAATTAATTTACATAAGTCACAAATACCAATACCAATAATTGTTATACTAATTATAACAATACCCCCCCCCCTCTAGTCTGTTCCTGGTATGTCGTAGTAAACTCTTTATTGAAATTAATTTACATAAGTCACAAATACCAATACCAATAATTGTTATACTAATTATAACAATACCCCCCCCCCTCTAGTCTGTTCCTGGTGTGTCAGCCCGGGCTACCCCCCCTCTACTCTCTCAAGGACGTGTTTGCCGGGGTTATTGCCTGTGCTGGCAATCTCTTCCACCCAACCCTTGTTGTTATACTAATTATAACAATACCCCCCCCCCTCTAGTCTGTTCCTAGTGTGTCAGCCCGGGCTGCCCCCCCTCTACTCTCTCAAGGACGTGTTTGCCGGGGTTATTGCCTGTGGCAATCTCTTCCACCCAACCCAACCCTTGTTGTCATACTAATTATAATAATACCCACCCCCCCCCCCTCTAGTCTGTTCCTAGTGTGTCAGCCCGGACTGCCCCCCCTCTACTCTCTCAAGGACGTGTTCGCCAGGTTCGGAGGTCTCATAGAGCTCTACATTCTGCCCGGCAAGAACTGCGGCTACGCCTCCTATGCGGACGCGAACTCTGCCGATCAAGCTATCAGCGTAAGTTTTTTTATTTTATTTTTTAAATTGAATATTTAAAAGATTTATTTAAAGAGGGCTATAACAATCGAATTCCTTGTACCCCAATTAGAAATTTAAGTTAACAAACTAATGAAAATTATAGTGTTATTTTTTATTTATTTTTTTCTCCAGAGCTGCAAATTGAGCATTCTATGTTATGTGTGGGTAGCAGGTTTGTGAGTTTCCTGCGAATCGATATACCAAATTAAAGAAATAACTTCATTTTTTAAATTTTGAAAATTATTGGATACTTATGCATTGTGTTTTTCTTTTGGATAAAAAAATCCAGGTTCGGTATTTCTAAATATTTCCATTTTCCTTCCAAGTTTAGCTTCCCCACTATTCGTGAAAGAAAAATGCGTTTCGGTACTTTTTAAGATAAACAATGAAAAATGAAACCTTTAAAAGAATTGAAAGTAAGAATTTTATAAATCCATTTTGGTTAACCAAACTGGAAGAAGATTTTTCCTCTTCCAAAAAAAAAAATGACTTTCTTCCCGTTCGTCCATTTTATTCCATTAAAGTCCACTTTGGTTAGAAAGAAAAATACGGCTTTATGAAAGGTTGACAAAGAAGTAAAATACAGTAAAAATCAAGTCTTCTATTTGAACTTTACACCCTGGGGATGACGTCAAAAACAAAATAGCATTGTGAGAGATAGACGATGCGCGCGCATTCCCGAACCTCATAAAAGTCATAACATAATGAATGATATTTGCGCTGACTTCAAGTGCTGTAAATCAAAAACAAAATCTCCGATTTACCAAAAAAAAAAAATGTTTTTTTACTCCTTAATTAAATTAGATCTTTTATTTAAAAAAAATATGAGACTTGTGAATTGAGATCAGTAAAACATACAAAAAACGAACACAGTACTTCCGATTTCAAATAGTAGAAATTTTATATCCTGCTGGAACTTTAAAAAATTAAGTATCAACATTTCATGTGAAGAAATTGTAGGAAGAAATTGACATTCAAGGCGTTTGAAGATCCAGCCCAAGAGGGATGTGGGAGAGAGAAATTAGAAAAATGTTGTAAAAGACATAAAGTTTGCACAATAAAATATTAGAAAAAAAAATATTAAGATTGCACGAATAGCTCAGTAGTTGAGCACTTGCTTGCCATGCGGAAGGTCCCGGGTTCAAACCCTCGCGCCGACAAAAATTTGTATTAATAATTTGGTTACAATTGTTTGTAAGGGATACCTTGACCCAGCACCTAAATGGGAAGTATTGTGTCACTTCTCGCCCATCAGAGGGGAGGCATACTACGGGATGGGCAAGGTACAACACAGACCACAAGCGTCTACAATAGCTCCTGTTTCATGGCAACGAAATAAAAGTGGCTGTGAAACACTCATCTTAAATTTTTTTATCATGATCATCGTTAACGATGGTAGCCAGACAGTGGAGGAATGACTCAGCACTTCTACCACTGTCTTTAATTTATCTTTTATCTTTAATCCGGCCCTACCCAGGCTGGGTAGCTGGTACGATTCCCAGCGAATGGAGGGTAAAACCCCCGTCCTGTCTACCTCAAGTCAGGACGTTAAAACCAAATAGAATCAATGGACGTGAAAGGAGCCTAGACATTGGATCTGGGTGTCCATATAATCCTTCCACCACTCTGAGATAGGTATCTGTGCCTCTACATTGGATCTGGCTGTCCATATAATCCTTCCACCACTCTGAGAAAGGTATCTGTGCCTCTACATTGGATCTGGCTGTCCATATAATCCTTCCACCACTCTGAGATAGGTATCTGTGCCTCTACATTGGATCTGGCTGTCCATATAATCCTTCCACCACTCTGAGATAGGTATCTGTGCCTCTACATTGGATCTGGCTGTCCATATAATCCTTCCACCACTCTGAGATAGGTATCTGTGCCTCTACATTGGATCTGGCTGTCCATATAATCCTTCCACCACTCTGAGATAGGTATCTGTGCCTCTACATTGGATCTGGCTGTCCATATAATCCTTCCACCACTCTGAGATAGGTATCTGTGCCTCTACATTGGATCTGGCTGTCCATATAATCCTTCCACCACTCTGAGATAGGTATCTGTGCCTCTACATTGGATCTGGCTGTCCATATAATCCTTCCACCACTCTGAGATAGGTATCTGTGCCTCTACATTGGATCTGGCTGTCCATATAATCCTTCCACCACTCTGAGATAGGTATCTGTGCCTCTACATTGGATCTGGCTGTCCATATAATCCTTCCACCACTCTGAGATAGGTATCTGTGCCTCTACATTGGATCTGGCTGTCCATATAATCCTTCCACCACTCTGAGAAAGGTATCTGTGCCTCTACATTGGATCTGGCTGTCCATATAATCCTTCCACCACTCTGAGATAGGTATCTGTGCCTCTACATTGGATCTGGCTGTCCATATAATCCTTCCACCACTCTGAGATAGGTATCTGTGCCTCTACATTTGATCTGGCTGTCCATATAATCCTTCCACCACTCTGAGATAGGTATCTGTGCCTCTACATTTGATCTGGTCGTCCATATAATCCTCTCACCACCGTGATTTAGGTATCAATACCTACCTCACGGACACGGACACGGATTTTTTTTAATTTATCGGAAGTAAAAAAAAAAAAAAAAAACAACTACCCATTAACCCTCAGGTATTGCACGGCGCGGAGTTGTATGGCTCCCGACTCAAGGTCATGGAGGCGGAGCCCCCCTCAGCTGACCGGAGAGAACGCAAGCGACAGCGCATGGACTAGACAC